>JABSTQ010009172.1:0-227850 GCA_013358835.2 Ixodes persulcatus
ATGCCCAAATGGGTCTCGCATATTTTTTTCAGAAATCGAAACACCTTGAAAGAAATACTGAAATAACTGCTCTAAGCAGTAATTATAGTACTTCCCTTGGACTATAATTGACTGTGCAGCCTCGGCGGTGCGTTGTTGAGCACCCTGAACTACAGACATGATATATTCCAAAAGATTATTTGTGCAAACAAGTTACTTTTTAATTTTTATTTCGGTGGTTGGAAGCCAGAGTGATTGACCTTTTGGAGTTATGTGAGTTTTCCCATTGTAGGCCCCTCTAGTCAGAATCAGTTTAAGCCAAAACAAATATCAAATCAATGAGTGATTTCAAATTCAACTCTTTAACCCCTTAAGTGCCTTGGACGAGCTGAGCTCGTCGGCCGCTTTTTGGCTAAAAATGCCATGGACGAGCTAGGCTTGTCCGAGTAGTTTGCAGCACTGATCTTAGATGGCAGCACTCGTTTTAGTTGGCGCATTTTTTTTTCGCCGCCGCTGATTTTTGCGTAATAAACTTTTGCAATTTTATCTGTATTACTAGAGGAATAAAACTTCTAAATAAAACAAAAAATGGCACTTTTAGGTTACTTTCCGAAAAAAAAATTGTCCTGAATGTTTTCCTTTGGATTATTGAACTATACTAGCGGTATTTGTGCAGCGTATGAGCAAATGCCGGGGTTCAAGCCAGGGTGTCGAGTGCAGCTTTTACAGTAGAAAACAGTGTCACGTCTTTGACATTCGACTTCCCCGTCACTGCAGACTGCACAACCTGCATACTGCACAGTCCGTAAAACACGGGCAGAGTAAAGGCTGCCATCTTGAACACCAAAAGCGCGTGCGAAATGCCCACCTGCGCATCTAGCAAGAAAAGAAATGTGTCGCGCCTTTTACAGCACTTGTTGGAGCGACAAAAAACTAAGTATGTATAGTTTACATACCCGATAAGAGATAGCACAAGTTGAAATTGTAAAGAGGCGCCCTACGCTTGGCCGCAAAGAAGAAATAGGCCTGTTGGGGGGCCCTGACACTTGTTCAGAACGGGAATATTCATTTTTCGGGAGACACCCCACAGATAACCCCAAAGGGTTAAGGGACTCTGTGTTTTTGTTTTTAGAGTGCAGCTCTTAGGTGCTCGTTTCCGGCTTGAGCGGCGTCGCCGTCGCCGTCGCCGTCGCCATCGCCGTCGCCGTCGGCGTAACTGCGCGGTGCATTATGGGAAATGTCTCATAACGCACTGCGCGAGCCCCTCCCCCCCCGGGTCACGTGATCCCCGAGGTCACATGACCCCCCCCCCCCGAGGTCACGTGACCCCCCCCCCCCGGAGGAGATTGAAGAATGAGGGGAGGAGGAGGAGGGGTACACCCTCCCCTGAGTACCCTTCCCTCCTCCTTCTCAAGAGCTGCGCTCCAATTCGGCGTTACAGGGAGTTGTAAATGGCTTTCACTTTTTTTTAATTACCATTCTTCTATTCTGGATCCTAGATGAATGGGTGAATGCACTCATTATAAATTTTTCGTGACTTTATTGACCGAATACCCCGCTTGAGCTACACAATGTGTCAAGCTGCAGCTCTTTATTTAATTGTTATCGCTACTTGTGGTTTCTAGGTAGAGCTATTGTAGAAGAGTCTCCTGTGATTCCAAATATAAATGGCAAAGTAATGAATATCATACATATCATCGCATCTATCAACTGGTCCTAGCAAACCAAGAAGAACCGTCAAAATGCTATCTGATACTGGCCACACCCCAAGTGAAGACAAGCCTAAAGTCATTGATTGGGCTTTGCTACTTTCCATTAGAGACAGAAGCTCTTAGCTGGCGCGGTCGTCTCTGCGCAACCAAACTGTAACCGCTTCACGTCTTTGTCCCGCCAGGTTCACCAGGAAGAGGTCCGTTCGCACCAGCCCGTCCTGGACTCTTACCGGCGCAAGACGCAGGAGCTCGTGGAGAAGACGGAAGCGCTCGAGGGATTGTCCGTCGCTGGTGCCCAGCTGAAAAAGGACCTGGAGTCCCGAGAGAGGCGCTGGACCGAGACCATCGAGAAGCTGCAGACCCGCGTCCACCAGCTGGACAATGACCTGGCCCTCTGGCGACAGGTGGAGACGGCGCGGGAGGAGGTCGAGGCCTGGCTGGAGGACATCTGCGAGGCCATGCGTAACGCGCTGCAGCATTTGTCGCAGGGCGACCAGGCTCGCGCCGTCCTCGATCGGTACCAGGTATGTACACCGTCTAGGCGTCGTGTTCGTCGATTTGACTCGAAACCGGATGCTTTTAAGTTTTAACGTATTTCTTAGGCATGCTCGCATTTAAATTTTGTGATTTTTTTTTTTTTTTTGTCAGTTTTGTAATTTTTGAGAATGGGTCATGTTGAACAACCTTCGACTCATGGGGGGGGGGATCGGTGGCCAAGCGCGTTACCGCACTGCAGCCCGGCGCACTTGGAGCGAAAGCTCAAGCTGCAGAACCCAGGACTCCTGGGCTCAATACCCACCCCTTCCCATTTCAGTCTGTGAGAAGTGCTTTTGAATCACCACTGTATGACGCACGTTAAAGACAGTGCTCCTGCACTGACTACATTTCTCATCTAGGGCGTACACCAGTGTCGCCATACCCCGAAGGCAGACCAACCTTACGCTGTCTAGACATGAACGTCTAATTGGTATTGGTTGGTTACAACTTGGGATGAGACTTTGTAGCCATCTCCTTGCATGTGTATTGACTTCTTGATAGCGCTGTTAAAGCAAGGTCATGCTGTTAATTTGTTATTCTTTACTCAGGTAAGCTCATTCTTTGAGATTTTGATATTCAAAACGGATCAAATTGATCTATCTCTTTACGAAATCTTAGTTGGATAGGTTAGGAAACCAATCTATGTGGTCCTTCAGAGGGCCAACGATCCCTTTCGCCCACGTGGTGCTAGTTCCTTTTCATTCTCCGCCAAACTGGTGATTGTTAGTTCTGATCACCCAGTTTCTCGAGTCGTAGTCGACCTTGAAGGCCATTATTGGTAATGGCAAACAGCATCATCTATTCATTTACTCTTCTTTCGAGCAGACGGAGGTGGAGACGCAGCAGAACCTCTTCCGTCAGTTTGTGGAGCAGCTGGAGACGCTGGGCATGTCAGCCACCCTGGAGGCGGTGCAGAGCGAGACGCAGTCCCGCTTCGAGGAGGCCGGGGACCTGGTGGAGCAGTTGCGCACCCTGCTGGGCCACGTGGAGCAACAGGAGGAGGACGTGCGCTCTGAGATGCAGCGCTTCTCGGACTGGCTCCGGCAGCAGAAGGACGCCCTTTCCCGCTGCGACAACACCGCCGGCTCGGACGACACCCTGCTACAGCGGCTCGACGACTGCAGGGCAAGCGCTCTTTTTAAAATGCAATAGCATATCTTTCGGGAAAATTCTGTTCTGTCGTACGGAACGAGTGCACATGCACTGGGGAGTGATAGGGATGGTATTTGTTGCACTTGGGTCACAGCGCCGCTCAATGTGCAAGGGAGCAGGGAAAGGCATTGCGCCCATACATGACAAGTGCCCCTGGCACCAACTGGGTGGCTCCTAGGCAAGTTATGGAAATGAAAACTCACAAACACGAGAGTGGTGAGTGGATAAATTGAGAGGAAACAACGAAATTCCGAACATCCTATGAGTATTGAACTTGTGAATCCAAGATTGCGTGCCCCATGCTCGATTACGGTGCCGAAGGTGAGACGTGAAATAATGGTTGTTAAATGCAGTCATTTTGCTATCGAATCAGAATTTTTTCAAACATTAGCCGGTATAGGAATTTACCAGGTGCAATCACGGCGTTGGCATTGTGCCAGGCAGACAACACATGCACTCGCGCATGCACCTCGCCACGACACCAGGCAAAGCACGCACATTTGGCTCTTGCCGGACGACCTTTTCTTTCACGGTTGACAGGGGAGGCCACTAGATATTCCTCGTCACAGAACTCAGTTTGCATTTACTATGAGATGGAAACCAACCCACCGCTTGTAACGACTCCTGGCTCAATTTAAGGGAGGAAGTGGGTTCTCAAAAAATATTTTTTGTTTATTGGTCTATCTCAATGATTTTTTGCACAGGCATGCAGTTTATAGTGCTGATTTCATAACTGCAATCAGATTTCAGATATCTCTTCTTTGTCAAAAGTTACCAACAAAATAAAATATTAATTAGCTAATTTTAGGAAAAGTTCTAAGAAACCTTCTTATTAAAATTTTAATGAAGAAAGGGTATCATTTGATTCCCAAAGAAATGCCATACAAGCTAAAGCTATTTTTATTTCTTTAGCAGCATATAATCATGTAAAAAAATTAAAGTGAATAGAAGACATACAATAGCGGCTATAACAATGTCTAATAATGAAATGCCAGTTTTATATACCACAAAATATCATAATAAAAATAGCTTTAGCTTGCAGTCTAGTTCTTTCCAAAGAAAATAGTACCAAGTTTATGAAAATCGGTTGAGCGCAAGTGAATCAAAAAGCCTTCCTGGCCGGAGAAGAGGCTAAAAAAACCAAAGCTGAGAAAATCGACTTTGAAATTTGGGTATGCATAACTAACAACATTGAAGCTTTAGATGGGTGGAATGCCTTTGGTTTGAATTTCATACTAAGGGAGAGACACGGGTAGGGATTAGCCCCATATGCAACAATTGGTTAGCCCTCAGAAGGGCTTTTTTAGGGGACGCGGGGACGTTTTCAAAGCACCAGCTTGTGAATGGCCGCGGCCATTCCGCACTGCTCACATTTGGCGGTCGCGAAGAACATGTTCAACACGTTCAAATCCACGATCACGAACTGCGTGCCGAAATCTGTCTCTTTATCCTTGACAGTGACATTGAGGAGGTCAAACTTCCGTTGTGTGGCAGACTTCGCGGCCAAATCCTCCTTCATCTCGTCAGCCCGCACCGCACGTTGAGCAGTTTCGCTTGCCGTGTAGAAATGCGAGTCGAATCGTGACGCACCAGGACCGAAGCCGTCGTCTTTTTCATTGCTCACATCAGGGGCGGGCACCTCGGAACACGATGCAGCTGCTGGCAGCTGAACTTGCCGCATGTCCGCCGCAAGCAACGCGGCTGGCGATGCGAGCGAAGTCCTCTTGTTCTACGCCCGACGCTTCCGCTTGCCGTACGCACGCTGCGTTGAAAGCTTCACGCTAGGCATTGCGATCACTACCGATGTCTCCTAAAGACGTCGAGCTAAACGAAGCAGGCGAACGCCGAAAAATAACGTTCTTGAAGCCAAAACGCAACCGCTAGCAGACGACAAACAACGATATCGGCTGCTCCCGACTCCTTCCGCGCCACGAGGGAGGAGAGGAGGGAGAGGAGAATCACATATTTCAGGAGAGGAGGCATGCGCTTCGGCCAATAGCGACAGCGCTCGCAGCGGCCAGTGCTTCTTAGCCAATCGGTAGCTCGGTTTCTTTCTCCGGGGAAACGCGGTATTCTGTGCTTTCCCCGGGCGGACGCCATTTTTTATGGCGCCAAAAATGTAGACAAAGAAGCAAGCTTTCGAACAAGACCAAAATGGCCGCGAATGGGCGCGCACCGGCGGAGCCCGGAGGGCGCGCGTTTCGACGTTGGTTTTCTCTTCGGGGAGGTTTTGGGCGCGTTCCACGCGACGTAATTATTGTTTTTTTTTTTTTATACTTTGAGTTTGAATTATGCTATAATATTTTGGAGAGAGGTGCTTGGATATGTAAGGCACCCAAATACAGGATTTTTAAAAAACTAACTTTTTCGCGATTTTTTGCATTTTTAGGACCCGCGTCCCCCCTTAAGCCCAGCTCACACGTACATTGCAGCGCCAAATCAATGCTAGGAACAGCGCTAATATAGTGCCAACTTGGACGAAACTTGGCACCGATGCAGCACCGTATCGCTTATAGAGAGTGTGAAGTTAGCGCTTTTCATCGAGCTCAGCACCATTTCCAGCACTTACTAATAGCACTGAGGTTGTGCTGGTGTGTGTGTGTGAACTGGCCTTTAGTCTTTGACAGGGATGTTGACTCACGTGTGCATCGTGTTTCCACACACTTCAGTGACCACAAGGCTGTGTTGTGTGTGAGACACTAAATAAAGAATGTATATATGCGTAAAAGTGCTTTATTGCACGAAATAACAACTGTCGCTGTCACTTCTTTGCGTGGACTTTAGAAGTTATGACATCAAATTGCCTGTCTGTCTGTTTATTTACCTTGCAATGTCGGCCAGTGCCCGCTGGAAGCAGAGCTTCCCCTTGGACTTTAAGGTGGACATTTGTCGAGAAATTCGGCGAGATAACTGACCGCTGCGATTGGCCGGCGCAACGCTTGACCTGGGTGCTGGCCAGTCGTAGTGCAGTGCTGTCCTATCGCGGTGGTCGGTGATCTTGCCTACTTTCTCGCCGAGTGTCCAATTTGGAGCCCCTGCATATCTTATGTTGCAACAGACCCCAACCCCCCTTGGTTGAAAGAAAGAATATTATTATTATTAATATTGTTAACAACATGTTCGGAGCTAAAACAATGTATGGCAGTTAAGCTGCAACGTATTTCATCATGGATGTTTCGCGGGAATCTGCAGAAACTGGAGGAAGCCCTGAACTCTAACGTGGGCCTGATGGTGGTCGAGGACAAGCTGAGTCAGCTGACCAAGAGCCAGCCGGACCTGGAGGTGCGCCATCTGCAGAGGGAACTCGAGAAACTCAAGACAAGGTGGGCCCACCCTCCCTCATCGCAAAGTTACGACAACTTCGGAGATTGTGGACATCTAGGTCTCGGGGAAAAGATTGGAATAGAAGATGCGTCCACTCAAACTACTGGAGGGCTGGTTTCTAAGAGATGAGCATAACGTCATGAAAGAGCGTCACAAAGAAAATGTCACACGGTTGCTAAATTAGTGCTTTTACATCTCGCTAGATTTAGCTACATTTAATATGCCCCGCTAAATACCGTATTTACTGGCAGAATGAACACACTTTTTTTTCCGAAAAATCAATGCAAAGTTGGGGGGGGGGGCGGGGCGGGGCGGGCGGGCGTTCATTACGCGAAGTAAGATTTTTGCGTCCGTATTTACTCACATAATGAAAAAACCTTTTATCCCGAAAAAAATCGACCTAACTTTTTATCTCTTCGCGCGCGGCGCGCGACTCCAAAAACAAACTGCGATGTGCCAAAAAAAAAAAAAGCTCCTTTTTATAATGCAATTAAATGCAAATGGGCAAGTGAGCTGGACAAGAATGATGAAAATAATCCCTGGAGAAGGGGAACAAGAGGGACAAAGGACAAACACAAATCTCCAAACACAGCTAGGTGACTGGTGCGCGACCGAAAAAATCCGCCCGGTCCGGGTATCGAACCCGGGACCTCTCCATTACAGGTGGAGCGCTCTACCAACTGAGCTAACCAGGGGTTAGACGTCAGTAGAGCAAATGGGTTTTATCAGTTGCCACCAGTCTGACACCAACAAGGGTGAAGCTTGCAATTTAAGGTTATTTTTATAATGCAATTAAATGCAAATGGGCAAGCGAGCTGGGCAAGAATGATGAAAATAATCCCTGGAGAAGGGGAACAAGAGGGACAAAGGACAAACACAAATCTCCAAACACGGCTAGGTGACTGGTGCGCGACCGAAAAAATCCGCCCAGTCCGGGTATCGAACCCGGGACCTCTCCATTACAGGTGGAGCGCTCTACCAACTGAGCTAACCAGGGGTTAGACGTCAGTAGAGCAAACGGGTTTTATCAGCTGCCACCAGTCTGACTCCAACAAGGGTGAAGCTTGCAATTTAAGGTTATGATTACTATGCAATTAAATGCACAGGTGCAAGCCTGTGCATTTAATTGTGCATTCGGTCACGCACCAGTCACCTAGCTGTGTTTGGAGATTTGTGTTTGTCCTTTGTCCCTCTTGTTCCCCTTCTCCAGGGATTATTTTCATCATTCTTGTCCAGCTCGCTTGCCCATTTGCATTTAATTGCATTATAAAAATAACCTTAAATTGCAAGCTTCACCCTTGTTGGTGTCAGACTGGTGGCAGCTGATAAAACCCGTTTGCTCTACTGACGTCTAACCCCTGGTTAGCTCAGTTGGTAGAGCGCTCCACCTGTAATGGAGAGGTTCCGGGTTCGATACCCGGACCGGGCGGATTTTTTCGGTCGCGCACCAGTCACCTAGCTGTGTTTGGAGATTTGTGTTTGTCCTTTGTCCCTCTTGTTCCCCTTCTCCAGGGATTATTTTCATCACTCCTTTTTATGTTTTTTTTTTTTTTTGCTTCCGTGTTTTTTTGTTGTTTTTTTCCCCGCCTTTCGCAAGTTCTTTTGTTTGCCCACACTGCCCACGTTCATTTCGAGGTCTTCTCGCTTCTCTTTCCAAAGTGCGAGGAGGAGGCGAGGGCAGGATGCCTTCATATTATGTGCGCTTTGCTTAGGCGAGGGCTTCTCCGCTTTTCTTTCTTTACTCCTTGCGCGCGGCGCGTGACCAAACTGCGCTGTGCAAAAAAAGCAAAAAAAAAAAAGCTCCTCTTTATGTTTTTTCTTTTCTCTTGGTTCGGTGGATGTTGTTTTTTTTTCGCCTTTCGCAAGCTGTTTCGTTTCTCTTTGCTTAGGCGAGGGCTTCTCCGCTTCTCTTCCTTATTTCCTTGCGCGCGGCGCGCGACCCGAAGTCCAGACTGTGCTGTGCGAAAAAAAAAAAAACTCCTCTTTATGTTTTTTTTTTCTTGCTTAGGTTGGATCTTTTTTTAAATTTTTTTTAACGCCTTTTGCAAGGCGTTTTGTTCGCCCAGCTGCCCATGCATTCGGGACCTCCTGCACCAAGATAGAAAAGTGCGTTAATTTCGCGCGCGTGAGGGGAGGGGGTCAAAATTTTGACGTCCGAAGTTGGGGGTGCGTTTAATACGCGAGTGAAAAAAAAAGTCGAAATTTTGAGAGCCGACTTGGGGGGTGCGTTCAATACGCGGGTGCTTTCATTGTGCGAGTAAATACGGTAATAATTATTTTGTAAGAACGATAGTATGATTAATTGTAAGGATAGAAATTTATGCGTTCTTCCGCCGCATGTTCTGTGTCTCCTGACTTTATGTATAGAATGAAGATACAATTGATTTTTCTGCATGCACTGGGGTGCATATCTTTTTTTAAGTGATCAACTGCGGTTCATTTGGGGCTGATATTTTTCGAGACACAATAAACTACTTTGTGGACAACCCTGTTATGCTTCAATATCCCGTGGTTGCCGGAAGAGAGGGCAACTAAACTCTGGCTTTGGTGCATTACAGAACCGATTTGTGGCGTGGTTTCGTATGTATGTTACATGGAAAACAGCCAACAATATAAACTCTTGAATCAAAATTTTTTGACAACCGGCAACAAGTGCAGACGTCTTTGTGCTTAAGCGGGTGCTCTCTTCCAGGCTGGAAGCAACCAAGAGCCAAGCTGCGAGAGCTGCAGCAGCCCTGCTTTCAGTGCTGGAGCGCCACCATCAGGGGGCACTGACGGAACTGCAGCACTGGCTGTCCACGGCCAACGACAAGTTGGCCTGGTGCAGCGGGGGCACCGACGGTTCTGCCAACGGCGACCGCTTCGGTCTTGAGGCACGCCTGGTCACCTTGCAAGTATGTTGTGCCTATTCTGTTGTTTTTACAGTGTAGGAGCACTGTAGCTTACAAAGTGTCGGAGCAATGTAGTTTTCAGAGTTTCAGAGCAATGTAGATTTTGCAGAGCTGAGACAATGTAGTTTCTGCAGTGTCAGAGCACTGTAGTTTCCAATGTCGGAGTACTGTGGTTTCCACAGTGCTGGGGGAAATGTGGTTTTTACAGTGTTCAGTGCTGTAGTTTCTGCAGTGTTTTGGCACTGTGGTTTCCAAAGTGTCCAAGTATTGTAGTTTACATGGTGCTCCCACACTGGCATCTTCTTTGCACAAACTCTCGTGCAAAGAGAATACAGGTTCAAAGAACATGGCATAGTCAATCCCAACATGCAAAGCTTGATATTGCCCACTTTTACTGCACGACAAAAAGGCTCCCATCGTGCAGTGGGACCTTTAAAGTTCACTGTCTGAGGCTAACCCGTACAAGTCAGCTTTGACAAGACGGTAATGCCAATCTTTCTGCTAACCGTGTCGCTCACTGCATCGAGAGTATCTTCCACAAAGTCTCGTCGCATTTGCAGGAACTGGAGTCTACGCTGGAACAGGGAGAGAAGCGCAACGACCAGTACCGCAATGCGGCATCCCTGCTGAGTCAGGCGTGTCCTCCGGAGCGCGTGGCTCCGCTCCAGGACGAGTGCAGCCGCATGGCGTCGGAGTGGTCCGCGTTCACTTCCGCCCTGGCCCAGACCCGTGAGTCGCTCCAACACGGCCTGGGTCAATGGCAGCACCTGGAAGGTCTCTTGGAGAGCCTCTCCGATTGGCTGAGGGACGCCGAGTCGCGCGCCAAGAGCGAGGCTGCCCGACAAGTGGATCTTCCACTGGTCTCGGAACAACTGGCTAACCTCAAGGTGGGTGGCGTGTCGCAATTTATGCGATGGAAAAAAGTTTTGAAAGTTGAGCAACCTGCCTTTGTCGATGGTCCGTACCGGCGGCTTTCATTGGTGCTTTTCCTAGACATAGCTCTTGTCGAACATCTGAAACCGGTACTTTCGCTTGAGTGAGCTCCACAGGACCTAGAAAAGTTGCTGCTCTCTAAACGTAAATTCTAGCAAAAAGTTTTTTCAAAGTGATTTTCACAGAAAGCTGTTATTCTGAAGTTGTCACATTCATTCATGTGTGCTTTAATAGCAACCTGGATTTTGTAGGTTTGGGACTTCATCATAAGAAAGGATTGACTATGCAGAATGTGTGGTCACCCTAAGGCAATGTACCAGCTTACGGACCCTTGCTTGAAAGGTTGTAATTTTGACTACAATTCCTGGGGTACCAGTGGCGTATGACTCGGGAGATCTGCTGCCTACTAAAGATACTTTAGTGTCTTAGACGCTCCCAATGAACTCTCCATTTTTTGTTGCAGCATCTGTCATGTTTATGGTTGCTTCGAACCACCTATCTCACAATATTTAGTCCACCCAGCTCGTTCAGGTGCCCCTTCTAAATCGACGAAAGTGATGAGGTACCCCGTCCACCGGGATGGGAGTAGGTTACTTGACGATTACAGTAACAAAATGGTAAATAAAGACTAACTGAGTGCAGACCAACCTCGTAGCTTTGAAACAGAGAGTAATCAACCCTCCTCATTCGACGTACATGGTTTGATCTGTTTTGCTTTGTGAAACAGCCGGCATCAATGAAAAATAAATTTCATTGCTCAGCTTGACTGACGGTGAAGAGCTTCGTGGATTCTAAAAAGGCCTTCGGGGACCCCAAAGGGTCCCTGCACCTCATATTGAGAAGCACTGTGATAAGCTGTCTGTTCTATTCGTCAAAATCTGTCCTAGAATATAATTTTTTTTTTATATAAAACAGAGCGCACGAAAAAACAAGAACCAAAGGAACGCAAGTATGGCAGACAAACACTCATTTGTCATATGTGTCTCCCTTTCGTTTGTGTTTTTTGTGCACTCTGTTTTCTATGATGACTCAGTACCAACTAGACCTGTTTTCAACACTTCTACGGGTGGTTGCATGTTCCTTCCCTCGGTGTTGTCGACTCCACTCCCTCATTGGGTCCCTGTTGTTTGCAGGCGTTGCTGAGGGAGGTGCAGAGCCACAAGGACGGCCTGCAGCAGCTGCAGACGACGGCGGCGAGCGTCACGGCCCAGGTGCCGGAGACGCAGGTTCCCGGCCAGGTGTCCCAGCTGTCGGCCCGGGTGCTCCACCTGGACTCCGTGCTCCAGGCAAGGAAGGCTCTCCTCGAGCCTTTCTATTTCGCTCTTGCCGCGGCACAAAGCTGGGTCGACCCGGTTCTTTGCTCCGCAAGGGGCCCAGAAGACAATCGTCGGACGTGTCCGAGAAGAAGTCGTCTTTCGCGTCACAGTCGCGAAACAAATGGAACTGGCGGCCGAGTGTGTCGGCGCAGTGCAGCTCGTGGTGCGGGACTATTCTGGGCTCGATCCTTGCTCCCTGCCCGTTTGCTAACTCGCTTGTGGTTGTCACGTAATCGCAATTACATGATGGACTTAAACCCTTGGGATCATGTGACTTTTCACCCTGTTGGCCTGTTGGGTCCGAATTCTTCTACACTAGAACAAAACAATCACTCGGTGGTCGTGAAATTAAATTAATCGTCAAAGCGTCTGTGAAAAACAACTGAAAATGGGCGATCTTGGACCGTACAACGAGTAGTTTCAGAGTCTTAGTCTGCCTAGGGTGTCCAGCTTTGAGAAACGGCAATGTCCATAAGGCTCTTCTCATTACTCTTGTTCTTACAACTGTCACGACCTTTCCCCGAGGATTTATCGCGGAAACTTTCAGACCTCTCTTTAAGGTTGCCTTCCCCCCAGGATCACTTTCACTGTCACTTAAATCGCTAAGATATTTTCTGTAAAATGTGAATGGAGAAAATAAGCCACGATAGACAATGCATGAGCGTGCGTGCAAACTTCCGCTCGTCCGGAAAAAAAAATAGAAAGAAGTCACGCCGTCTAGCGTAAAGCTAGAAAATGAAAGGCATCGTGTTTATGCTCCCGATGATAGATGGCACAAGTCCATCTATCATCCAAATTGTGACCCAAACAGACTGTGCGACCGGCTCTTTCTTTCTTAAGGGTGCATTGGCCCAGCTAGAGCAGCTGCAGCGGACCCAGGAGGCTTTCGAGCGTGCCAAACGGGAGCTGCGGGACTGGCTGGCAAAGATGGAGGCCGCACTCGAGGGATGCAAAGAGACGCCGGGAGAGCGGAAAGCGCTGGAGGATCACCTCAAGCGACTTCAGGTACGCCGCAAACAAGTTTGAACCCACCCATGAAAAGCTTTATCCTCCGATTTCGAGCCAAAATATTGTAAAGTAGAAGATGTCTAGACAAAGCAAAGTTGCCTCTTTGTATTATATTTGATTTATTTGATTCATCATTAATTTAAACACTCATTACTGGGGTGTAATGTTTAAAATTTGTTGCAAAATGAATAAAATTGATTGTATTATTGCTTTGGGCTTGCTGTAGAGAAATCTCAAGCTTTTATAAAAAGTTACATATAGCAAAGTCATTCACTTCAATGTAGCCAAATGGACCTTTTTTCTGTGTAAGCGTCTCTACACGCCCACACCCTGTCCCTGACCCTTGCTTCCCACTGTCACCATTTTCGGAGGACACCGTCCCGCTTGACCAACATTGTCAGCACCTATTTTTGCATGTACTTCGTCCTTTGACTATTTATTTTTGGCATCCATAGTATGGGCTATAAGGCTAAGCAATGAAAACCGATACAACGGCACAATACCAATCTGTAATGGTGAGTGGAGGCATGCTGGGCTGCCCTCCATTTGTAGTTCGCAGGCAATCCCCCAGACGACGCTCATTACTCGAAAAAAATTTGTCGTACTGTTACCCAAGCTAGCATCATTCAGATTGATCAACCTTTCCATCTTTTCAATAATCTAATTCATCTTCCTCTTTTTCGAACTGTGAACGAGTCGTGTATCACTACTGCGTGATGCACGTTAAAGACCCCAGGCTAGTGGTTGTACTGCACTGGTTAAATTGCTCATCTACTGCTGGGAGACTTGTCGCCCGTCGAGGCAGACCGAGTTCTAGGCTTTATAAACATACACACAACCCAATTTTTTTTTTTATTTCGTCCTTTTTGACGATTTATTTTTAGCCTCCGTAGTATAGGCTACTGTCGAGACCGGTTATATTGAAGTGGGTTATAACGAAATAGCAGCTACAGCGAAGCGATCATGATTTCCCATTCCCATTTGCACTTCGTTATAACCGAAGTCGGTTATAACGAAATAGCGGATATAGCGAAGGGATTTCCGATTCCCAGTTGACTTTGTTATACAGTAAAACCTCGTTAATTCGGATCTCATCGGACCGGCAAAAATGTCCGAATTATCCGAAAGTCGAAATATCGAAAGGACAAAGAAAACTGCGCGAAAATGTTTCCCTGTGACATACCTTTATTTTGAGAAGAAATCTGTTATTACCGCCTGCTTCCTGGACGACACCGGGGCGGACACGGCAACTTCCCTTAGTGCGGTCGAGTGCTCCACCGCACTCGCACTGTCGGAGCTACGCATCCCGTGCGCTGACGATTTAGCACAGCAAGGCCTCTTCTAGTTTCGGGTGCACGACCGCCCACGGCCGCTTTCTTTTCGCATTGAACTTCTCGCTCTGGAAAGGCCGTAGGATATCAGCCTCAATTTTCATGTACGTGGCCAAACTGCTTCTCTTGACGTCGTAACTTTCCATCACTTGTCGAGAGACGCCGTCCTTCAAGACCTTAGTATTTCCACTTTCATCGCTAAATTCTTAACCTAGTACAGCCAGTACAGCTGCAACGGAAAACGAGTAGCACAACTGACCAATAATCGGAGCGGCAAAATCGCGACACCCGGCACTACTTTTCCCGAGCGCGCCGACAGCGAGAGTGCCAGTCACGTTGCATTTTTACAACGCGGGGGTGGCTGGTTAAAATGGCGGGCTTTAAGATCCCCACGTTGAGGCATGAAACGTGACCTTTCACTCTCGCTATCGGCGCGCTCGGGAACGATAGCCCCGCGTGTCGCGATTTTGCCATTCCGGTCGTCTCACTTGTGCTACGCTTTGCTATGCTTCTGCCGCTTCCATGCCAGGAGAGTAGTGGGTAGCGCGCTGAAGCACGGCAATCCAGAGCAAAACTGGTGCGAAACACAGAGAACCGGAAGAGCGGAGAACCATGGGAAAACCGGAAAAACCGCGTGTGCACCTCGGATGGATAGCGGTCATACTCTCTGGAACGGATGGTAGCTAGCGCCACCTGCCGAATTCGTCCGAATTAACCATAGCGCGCCGCGTTCCCTCCGAATTAATGAGCGTTTGCTGCCATTGACTAATACATACGTTTGACGGGACCGGATCGGCAGTTCGAATTATCCGAATTTCCGAATAAGCGGGGGTTGAATTAACGAGGTTTTACTGTAACCGGTCTCGACAGTATAAGGCTAAGCAATGAAAACCGATACAATGGCACGGTACCAATTTGTACTAGTGAGTGGAGGCACGCTGGGTTGCCCTCCATTTGTTCGCAGACAATCCCTCAGATAATGCTCGTTACTCGAAAAAAATTGATTGTACTGCTAGCAAGCCAGCATCATTCAGATCGATCAACCTTTCCATCTTTTCAATAATCTAATTCATCTTCCTCTTTTTCGAACTGTGAACGACTCTGTGCTTCAAAAGAGGCCTACTGCTCTCCCCATAGGAGCTCCACAAGCAGAAGCCCCACGGCCAGGCCCTCCTCAACTCGGTGGCGGACAACGGGGAGGCCATGTACCTGTCGCTGAGTGTGGAGAGCAGGGACCAGGTGCGCATGGAGACGAGGGGCCTGCGGGATGCCTGGGACGCCGCCTGGGACAAGCACACCGCCCTTGTCAAGGGGCTCGAGTCCTCCCTCATGGCCTGGAGCGGTTTCCAGGACAGGTGCGGTTTTGAAGCAATAGCTATATACAAATGAACAGAAAGTCAGGGTGCAAGCGAGCCGGTGAAGATTAGGCATAACTCGACCCCGAGACTGCAGGTAAGCAAAGGACGACGCACACACGCGGAAAGTCTCAATTTTGAGGTTTTTCGTGCGCATGTTGTTCTTTGCTCGCTTGCAGTCTCAGGGTTTGTGTTATGTCTAAGTTTTATATGAGAACCCTACTTGAACCTTGATTGCTTCTCGTGTTGGTCGCACTGTAGCAAGGCCATGGAAGAGAGTGCCAGCAACGGAGCTCAGTTTTTCGTTTGACCGCGTGCAAACAATGCTGTTACGCCGTGCATTGTGCAGTAGGGGGGGGGGGGGGGTAAGTGGTGTGCAAACACTCGCCTCCCCCTCCCCCTTCCCTGCATAGGAATGGGGCTTTAGTAGGATAGGAATTGCATATTAGTTGAATAATTACAATTCCTTTGCCACATTCACAATTCCTCCGACGTGTACCACATTGCATATCGTTCTGATAGAAAGTGACAGAATGTCTAAGTCGAGAGATATTTCACGGGGTTTTCTTGAGATTATGTTTCATACCTAAAGGCTCGTTCACACTCTTGCGACCGAGTACGACTGAGAGAGACGAGATCTCCTAAATCTCTTAAAACTTCTTAAATCTTTTTAGAACGAGGGAACACATTGGCATTGTGGTGCCATCTATGCGGTGATCCTGGAACTGCATTTCACAAGAGCGAACGAAGGTTTTGCGGGATATCCAAGGTCAAATGTGCGTAATACCCATAGAAAGGCTCGTTTATAACATTGACAAATAGTTTTTCGAGCCAAGAAAGAAAGGATAATGCGCGAGAGAAATAAAAAAATATGCCGGACCGCCAAGTTTACACTGCTACCCAATAGATGGCGCCAGTGTGTCCTCTGGTTTAAGAAGTTTTAAGGAACCCAGGTTTAAGAGGTTGCAAGAGTGTGAACGGGCCTTAACTCTGGCTTTCAATTTGTGATAAACAAGCTCTAAACTTAATTTTGCAGTGCTGTTCCAGAATATGGACATAGAAGATAGTGGTACTTTTAGCTTCATGGTTGCAGAGAGAGCAAGCTTTTCTATTGAGGGCTGTTTTGTTGTAACACCTCTGGATGCTTCAACTGACGTGGTTGGAGCAGTTACAGCCACTTTTGTTTGTTTGGCTGTCAAGCTGGGCTACAAGAGAAGTCTGGGTTGTGGAGATGTAGTACTTTTACAGCGGAGCTGTTAACGGCTGGTTTCCCGAGGATTGTGTCCCCCGCAAAGAAATGTCGACACAAAATTGCCGCCGTCGCTCATAGATGGCGGTAGCTGTCCAGAGTGTTGTGTTTGCCGGTTGTCCGCTTGCCGCCGTCGCTCATAGTTGGCGCAACCTTTCGAGCCTTTCCACTCTGGCTTGCCGACTTGCGGCTGGTCATTACTTCATTCCCACCATACTACAGCTTCGCTGGTCTTCCTTCTTCACCAAAGTGGAAAGGCTAAAAGGTTTTTACTCTACTGCTATGCAATTGTTTTATTTTCAAATATCTTTGGTGTCTTGGGGGCTTCAGAGAACTCTAGAGATGTTTCAAAAGTTGTTAAAGACACTGATTTTGCTTCTGGAAAATTAATATTGATTTATTCCTGAGACTTTTTGATGGCTGTGCTCAAAGAAAGAGGCTGCAATGGTTTTGGTCTGCTGAATGACTGTAATTGGCTGCATCAGAAGCAGTGTGTCTACTACTTTGAAAACCATGAAATGGCAGCTAAATTTTGCTAGGGTGGAAATTTAACCATAATTCAATTTCTGTGAAACAAATTTAACTTCAAGATCACCTAGATAGATCTATTACTTCTTATAACATTCATTCACTTAGGTACTTTAGATTCAGTGAAATGTTTTAGACGGGGAGAGAGAGCTCTTCAACTTTTGTCACAAGCCAACATTTCCTCTCGACAGCTGCGGCCGAGTGGCGTCATGGTTGTCCGACATGAACTCCGTCATTGGAGCCGAGGTGGAGCTGCGGCCAAATCTGGCTGAGAAGCAGCTGCAGCTCCAAAACATCAGGGTGCGTTCCTCCGTTTCTAAAAGATGTCTTCGAGTATTTATTTAGCCTCGCGCGTAACAACCCGGCGTCCCTTGTTTCCCCCTCAGGCTCTCTCCCAAGACGTGACTTCTCATCAGCCCGTTGTCTCCAAGCTGCAGAAGAAGAGTCAGGAGCTCAAAGAAACTATGACAACGAGTCAGGTGGATGCCCTGGTTGCTGACTATGAAGCCCTCTGCTCCAGGACCAAGGTGAGGGCGGTGATTTATTCACACCTCAACAGCTCCCCCAGAATTTGCTACACAAAGTACTCGAACCTCCAATATACAGCTCCCCCCGGAGCCCCTCTCATAGATTTGCAACGGTCTCCTCGGATCGACTATCCCAGATTGAACCCTTGGGGGAAGGCGCCTATGGCAGTTTCAACACCGAATGTGTTTTAGGGGCTGGAATCCCCCTCGGAAATTGTTGCGAAACGTGTAACCGGTACTTCAAAAGAAAATGTGTACGGAAGAACCCATATCTAATTTGGTAGAAATAGCGATAAATTGAGATGAAAAACAAAACTTTAAACACGCCCCATTGGGAATCGAACCCATGGCCCCACTTCTTTGAGCCCTGCACACTACCACTGTGCTAGGAAGTAGACTTGCGGTGTGTGCAAATTCAATCTATTTTGAGGGCAGGAAGCGCGTGGGCAACCGCCTGACCGTGTCTTGCGACCAGATCACGTGATTTGATGTCACGGGAAGATGGAAAAATAGCACGCTAGAATATTATAAGAAAAATAATAACTCCAAAGTCCACCACAAGCCATAAAGAATACCGTGCAAACAGATTCTGTGTATACTGACCTTTTCCATAAGATCAAGGTAAATTTCAGTTTCCATTTGGTTGTTTATACAGCAGTTGTACGTTAGTATGGAGAATGACTACCTAGACTCTCACGTCTCGTCCACGCATCTCCGCAGAACAACATTGCCCAGTGCGAGCAGCGTGTGAGCGAGCACGAGGCCTACCAGCAGAGCCTCGAGCGGTTCCTCGACTGGGTCAGCACTCTCAAGGTCACGGTGGACGGTCCCGTGGAACAGGGCGACATGGAGGCCCTCAAGTCCAGGGCGGCGTCTTTCTCGGTACGGGGGTGGTGAATTTCTAGGCCAGAGGTTCTCAAATGGAGGTCCGCGGACCCTTTAGGGTCCGCAAAGGCATTCTAGGGGACCGCGAAGCCCTGTCTCATTAGTCAAACCCGGCAATAAAAGTTGTCTTTTTGTAGATTGAAAAGAAACGTTACAATTTTCGGGTGCGTTTTCTCGTGTGTATGCCAATGAGAGAAGTCTACTTTGCACTAGCACTTAGTTATATTGATTTATTAAATTATTATTTTAATTAATCTATACATTTCCCTTCCCCTCACCACAAACGGGGTCCTCCATCATCTCTGCCGACCTACAAGGGGTCCGAAAACATCAGTGGTTGAGAACCACTGTTCTAGGCGATAGTAGTCTTGTGCGAATAGTGGATTTTGAGTTCGAAGCGAATTCAAAGCGAATAGTGGTTTTTGGCCAAATATTTTCGATTCGAATATCGAATAGTTTTTCCACGCCTTTCACTACCACAGCATAATGCTTAGACGAAAACCCAGCTAAACTTGTGAGGGTTGCTCCACTTGTTCATTTATAAGCCAAGTTTAATCTATCTATATTTATCAACTGTGACCTCAGAAGGTCTGATGTCTTGGGATGGTAAGTAAATGACAAGTTTGACATAAAATTAACCCTATAGAAATGGCCAACTTTATCCAATTGACTGAATTTACAAATCTTAAATATTTTTTTTTTTAATTTCGAGTTAAAAAAGACTGAATCGTGCATGATAAACGCAGGCAGGGGATGGAACGGTTGCGCCATTTTGCGCCAGACGCATTTGTCTGTGCCATCCTGCGCCATTTTGCGGGAACTGCGCCACAGCCAATACCTCGCGCCATTGTGCTCCAAATCGCACAGCGTGCGCAAAAAAAATATATATATATATTTTGTCTTGGTTTCGGTTCTTATCGACTCCATTGGCAACAATGAGCGCGTTTAACTTGGTCGGCCTTGCAATTTTTTGTTACATTTATTTTCCCTGTGTATCCAGAGTGGGAAGCGCACTAAAAAACTCGGGGGTCGGATTCCAAGCGCTACATCACCTGCGACTGGATTGTTATTCTTCAACCATAAGCGGTTAAGCAAGTCGGCCCAGGTGAGGTCGAGTCGTTAAGCGTCAGATTGCCTGAGGCTGTGCGGCCCGGGTTCCGGACGTCAGCCAGTTGAAAACAAATGACCAGAAGATTCCTTTTAGTGCTTCATCGTTAGAAGATGGAACCGCATTTCCAGAAAATAAATCGTGATTTGATAGAACTGAAACGCGGTCCTATCCGAAATTTCGCCGACCAGCAGCTCTCACGCGAGCGGTAGATCTGCTCGGCGTACTTTAATCTTGCTTAGGCTTATCGCTTAGAATACGATAACTCCGTTAATCGTAGTCTGCTGCTTCGTTATTGAGTTGCACAGTAGGATAAACTCAAAATTTGTTGCCCTGTTCCTCCGCGCAGCTGCACGTCCATTGTTTAAGCACGTTACGTGGTTCGCACATATAATTACTATATCGAGCACGTGTGGGTTTTGCTATATGCAGTGCTGGTCTGCATTTTGAGCAGCTGAAAGCCACTCAGAAAATATCAAGCACACTATCTTCAGAAACATGGTGCTTGCTTTTTGGTTCTCATGAAGGCTCACAACGTTTCAAGTTTTCGCATCTCTTACACTGTTATCCCAGCTACCTAGGTCCCTAACCACTCATGTTCAACTGTGCTGCTAAGCACAATTGAAATTGCTCCCGTGCTCGGCTAAGACACAAGCTGAAGTGCAATGAAAATTGATTTGAGCTGCTCCTAGCCTGCTCCAGAATGGAATTTTAGCTGCTCCCAACCTGCTCCCAAACAGCTGTTTCAGCTGCTCCTGTAGCTGCTCCCAAGTACATTTCATGAGTTCCACCCCTGCGCAGGTTGTAAGGGCATCTCTGCTTAACATATACTCTTGCAAAATAGTCAGTTTAATTTTGAAACTTTTACTACAATGTAGATACTGTAAAACCCTTGATGTTCGCGAGCCCTTAATTTTTGCGAATATCGCAAACTGAAAAAAATTTGCGAAATTTAAAGGCATGCAAAATTTCGGTTTTTAAGAATTTCAATGCAGGTCTCTGGAATTCGCGAAATTTAATGGCCGCGACTATGTCCTTTTTGACTGATTCGCGAAAAATAGGGGCCGTGAAAATAAAAGGTTTTAGAGTATACACATTCACAAAGTTTCTATTTATTTTCATATACAGCCGGCACGCGTGCCCCATCTCACTTTGAAAGTATGGGTTTCTTCCAAGCACGCAATTGCGATATTCCTACTTTTCAAGTGTTTATCGCGACGGGCTACCCCGTTGAGTGCGCTTCTTACTGAGCACCGATGTAATCCGGAGAAGCAACACCCAGGGAGCTCGCTTCCGCGAGTATTGGTTCTCCGCAGTGCACCGGTGCTCGGTAAGAAGTGTACTCAACGGGGCTAACCCGCCGCAATCAACACTTCGAAAAACGTGAATAGTGCAGTTCTTCTCCAAGCGAATATTGAATAGTGTATTATTCGAAACTACTATTCGAAATTTCGAATATTCGCACAACCCTAGGCGATAGCTTTACGTGATAACCCTTTCTGCAACTCGCTTACTCGCTTCGGTGCTGGTCACGGCGTAGCAAGGCCACAAGAGAGAGCGTCGTACGACACTTTTATGACGTCGTCTCGGGTGGGAATGGACAGGCCGCTTTCGAGGACGCGGTGAACACGACTATTGGCGATGCTCTCCAGGCAGCATAGTTAGCACTTGCAAGTTTCTCGAGCAACCAGTTTGTTCTTTCTCATCTCGCAGCTGCTGCTGGAGAGTGAGCAAGAGGCCCGTACCAAGCTGGAGCACCTGGAAGAGGCTTTGCAGAAGCGAGTGCTGCCAGGCACGTGTCCCTCGGGACACGGCGCCCTGCAGGAGCAGCTCGCGGGAGCTCGAGCTCAGTGGGAGGCCCTGCTGGAGCAGTGTCGGAGCGGCCACAACCAGGCCTCCGAGTTACTCGCCCGCTGGAGCCGGGCCACGGACACGCTGGACGAAATGGAGCGCTGGCTGGCCGCCCAGAAGGCCCGCTCCCAGGACCTGCCTCTGCAGGCGTCGGCCGCGGCCAAACGCCGCCAGCACGAAGCGCTCAAGGCAGGTCTCGCTTAGGAGCACCATTTGAATAGTTTTTGCAGATCGGAGTCACTAAGATTAGCCTGATTGAAAGCAGAAAGATTAGTTTGTTAAACCATGGGCTTTGCACTGGGCACTGTTACCTTTTCCGCGCTGTCCAATGCTCCATGTCATCTCGCTCATTGTCATTTGATTGACTGCCTTTTGATTTTTTTTGCCGGCCAAACAAGCTTCTTAGAATGGTAGATATTTAGGAACGAATTGAGGTTAGTTGCGAGGAATCAATAATAGGGGCAGCGCTCGGTAATGCATGAGGTGCGGCTACTCTCAACCAAGCAGTCGCTTATAGGTTGATTTGTGCTCGGGCAGGTTCTGATTACAACAGGTGGTGTTGCGTGCTGTCAGATTACAGCAACGAGCTGAGCAGTGGCATAGGCTTCTCATTTTTCTGAGGGGAGAAATTCAAGGGAAGTAAAAGGGAAATTCAAGGTTGTTTTTTTTAGCTTGTTACTGCTGAAGTGGTCACTTTAGTTGTTCGTTCAGACAACATATTCTGTACATATTAATCCATTTGAGGGGCATTTGCCACTGAAAGTTTGACTTGTCCCAGGCCCAAGATCCAAGACTTATGAGACTTCTTGTTCTTGACTAAATGGAGAAAAAAAGGCTTGCAGCCAGTTACTGTGACATAAAGCATATTTGGTGTCGTACTGGTAAGGGAACCACAATTCAGCAGTGATGCCTCACATAAGCGTGTCCTCTCTGTTTGACGCTTCCTCGAGACCCATACTGGTAGTCCGTTCAAGTCGAGCGGGAGACGAGAGGAGAGAGAACACACCGCTAGCCATGAAACGCCATTTTTTTAGTGTGTCTTCATCGTATGTTGATGATGATGATTGCCTTCAAATCTAAACTAACGTAAACCGAAACTGACAATATTCACGTATTGTAACACTCTCTACAGACGATGGAGCAAGAGGTGCTCTCCAAGGAGGAAGACTTTACGTCGCTGTCCAAGGGTGTCCAGGCCGTCCCGGCAGACACTGTCCTGGCTCCCCGCATGGACAAGCTGCGCAGCCGCTACCACCTGCTCAGGAACAGCATCAAGGTGCTCTTCTTTTTACGGCTACAGCTGTTATTGGCGAGGATTTGTAGTGGACTCCCGGGTGTGTTTCCTGTGGGTCGTCGTCGTGGCTGAGGAATTCCCCTGTTGAATGGAGTGGTCATATTTCTCTGCAAAAAACATCACAGTGTCGTGTAGCATCACGTGACATCACAATGTAAAGCGGCATCGTGACATCATGTGACATTCTGATGCCACGGCACCTGATACAGTGCGATCCACTTATAACAATACCACATATAGCAATGTATTGCTTATAACAATTAGTTATAACGATTGAAATTTCTGGTTTTCTCGTTATCGTTATAAGTGGATTGCACTGTACTATTACATCGCATGACACCTTGACACCACTTGGCACTGTGATGTCATCTGACACCGTGATGTTATGTGACACCGTGACTTCACCCGACACTGTGACATCACATCCGTTATATTCATATACTCCCGAAACCCTCGCAATGTCCCTTCAGTGGCCTCTTTACTCTGCCCTCAAAAGGAGGAGCGGTAAAAAGCCCTATAAATGCAATGTATTTAGAATGCCTTTGGTAAATGGCGAAGAGGCGGCCAATTTTTCAGTCCCGACATTCCTTGTCTCTGGCTTTTGTGGACCTGTGGACATTTCTGTTTTAAAGCGGTAGCTGTATAGGGCCAACCAACATCGGAAGCCACGTAAGCTTGAAATGTGCAGGTCGGTCAGTTTGTAACCGCTAAACGATCATGAAAAAAAAGCCAACCGGTGCCACGGATCGAACCCTGGTAACCAGCATGGAAGCCGAGTGCGCTGCTGACTGCACTGCGGGCCCAACATGCGGGAACGGGAGGAGCAGAAACAGGTGGTGTGAGGGTGTCCACAGAGAGGGGTGGAAAGGGCAAGAAAGAGAGGAGCAGAAACAGGTGGTGTAGAAAGAGTGCACAGAACGAGGAGGAGTGGAGAGGAAAGCGCGCTTTCCCTCTTTTGGTGACCCAGAAAATCCAGCGCTAAGGTTTTGTATCTGGATGGTGCTGAAGGAAAGCGCGCAGCATCACAAAGAGACAATGGTGTGACGTAACCTGTTTTTATACAAAAGCTCTGCCCTAGGCACCACCTGACATAAGAGCACTGCTCTCCCCAGGCTCTGAAAGACTAAGGGTCATCCTGCCCTAGGCACCGTCCGAACTAAGAGCACCACCCTCACCCTGCACACCAGGTAACGCCCGTGCAGTGCGCTCGTTTGATTGGTCTCGTCCTGACTAACATTTGTGGCGCACTACGAAAAAACTCCCATAAACCACACACGGACACTTGCGCACGTCACACACGTGTGCAAAGTGTCCCGCACGCCTGTGCAGCGTGCGGGACACATTCTGTGTTCCCTGGTCTCTGTCATCATGATCAAGCAAACAAACTTTTTATTAAATTGTGCTTCCAGGAAGCGGTGGTCAAATGGGAGAAACTGGCCAAGCAGCACGAAGCCTTTGATGCGCTCCTGGCCGACCTGGAAGCTTGGCTGGAGGAGCCGGAGGCCGAATTAGACCAGATCCTTGTGGTCAAGACCGACTTGCCCTCAACGCATCAGCAGAAAGGAAAATTGGAGGTGGGTTCTTTTCCTGAGGTCATAATATCCTGAGAGATGGCTCACCCACAGGTTTTAAAAAGCTTGTACGAAAACTTTACATTCAGGCCCGATTTTAAAGTTTGATTTGAAAAATCCAATACTTTCCCAGGCGAAAATCAGTCCACTTCCAGCTGGATTATGGAACTGGAAATGAGGTGGTCCAGCTGGACCGCCTCATTTCCAGTTTCATAATCCAGCTGGAAGTGGACTGATTTTCGCCTGGGTTTCTATGCTTGTGGCCATCTATCCTAAGCATTGCAGAGCACTTGGGTAAAACCGTGTTGTTGGTGACAAATTTGTCACCAAGGCTCATCAGATTTTTTTATCTTTAGCAGCATGGGGTGTTACTTTTATATCAATAAATCTATACTTTATCCAGGCCAGCACGAGGCTACAATATTTTATAAATATTTTATAAAACATTATTTTAACTCTTTTTTTATTGCTGTTACATCGTAAAACTTGCGGCCGTCATCAACGTCATGCTCACTTTTGATTAGGGTAACATTTTCGGCCAAAGCTTTTGTGTTCCACCTTCATCAGCACTAGGGCTCCTTTTGGTTAGCTCTGTTCTGTTTTTGCTCGTCGCTTGTCTGGATAAAGGGCTCGAATCGTCGCAAATAGACGTTCATAACGGTTACCGATATTGGGCAGCTCGTGCAGCCATGCGTGTAGCACTGTACCCCCAAAGTTCAAAGCTTTTCTACATTCCTGTGCCCTCGCATGTTAGAAGCACATCCCCTTTTTTTATCCTTGTCATCTATCACCAGCATTCCCTGCAAACTTCTGCATCCTCCAACGCACAGTTAAGGGGGAACACTACCCAAAAATGTTAACTTTTGAACGGCTCCTTTAAACAAACATAAAATTGCAGGGTGAGATTTTATCACTACTGAGACCATCTGTAGCGAATTTCATCATTCTAGTTTAATTTTGAAAGAAGTTATGCATTTCACAATATGAAAGTAGGTGCATCTGTTTAGGAAAACTATTGTTTTGTAATAAAAGGAAAATTCTGAATTTTCTTGTGTTATATAACCTTAGGGATGGCCACAGCACATAACTGTGGAGTAATTTTTCAATGTTTTACCCCTTTTCATAGATAAAACATAAAATAAAAAATAAAAATATTTTTCATTTTTTTATTTTCTAAAAATCTCAATTTTTTAGCATGAAAAAAGGCAAATTAAAAAAAACAAAAAAACACAGTGTTGTTCCTTACACAATTTCAGTCTAGAAAAACTTTCAGTAAGAAATATTCATTGCATATTTTGGAAACGATAATTTTCCTAAGAGCACGGTTTGCTAAAAAAGCATGAAATGAGAAAAATGCAGTCAAAGTGTCAACTACGTCCCCTTTTATTTTAAGAGCGAGTCTGCTCTTAGAAAGCACCAGGGGCATAGGTGGAGCCTTCCTCTTCAACTCGATGCTGCTCAGTGACGATTGCTTCGAGCTTCCGCCTCTTCGCTGCCAGTTCTGAGCTCTGAAGTGCCTTTACTCGTGCTCGTGACACGCACAGTTTTGTGGCCTGCTCCACGTGCTTGCTTGCGTGTGCACCACTAGCTATGTTCAGCTTCTGCAGGACTCGCTCGATACCCTTTGGGCCAGCGTTAAAGTCTAGAACAGCAAAGGCTGCTGCCGTCTCGACTGTCTTCAGGGACGCAAATTCAGTCTTCGGACACCTTTTCCAGACCAACGCATTGTATGATTCGTTAGCATTCTGTGTTTGCAACCTGGAACAGCGTGCCAAAAGGTCTGCCTTGGCCAGCCTGTTGTAAAGTGGCACCACGTCCTTGGCGATGTCCTGGCTGAACGCTGGGCGGTGGGCTTGAGAAGCCGACGGCTTGCCAGCGTCGAGCAGGGCCTGGTGCCTATTGTAGTGGCACCAGGAATCCTCACCACAAGGGCAGGCGATGTGCCGAGGCTTGGCGTCTGTTGAATAGGAGTGCAACAGGCTCGCAAAGACAGCCCGCTGCATCCCCTTGACGTCTGGAGCGTTCTCCTTGAGGGCAGCAGCGTAGTAAGCTGTTAGTTTCTTTACCACAGCTTTTGTGAGTTTTCCCTTGCCTCCCAGGCCCCCCTTCTTCTTTTTTATGCTCTCAATGCCAGAGAAGACTCGTTTAGCCACGTGGTTGACACAGTCTTCTTTGGTGATCTCTTTATCGTAAAGATTCAGCTTGGAGACATGCAAGAATGCCTTACTGTCTCCATCGCTTAGTACAGTAGTGTACTGCATTCCGTGCAGTTCTTTGGACCTGCTGAATATGGTCCCAGCAGCCTCAACTTCCACGGCATTTGAGGAGCCGTTGAAATTCTTTTGGCACGTCTCCTTGTGTGTCTCGATCCACACCTCATGACCATCTTTGCTCTCCTTGGGTCCGATGCTGCAGCCATGGCAGTAATTACTTGCCACTGAGAAGTCGAGCACAAGGCCCGAGTCAAGCTCGATCACAGCCCCAAGTCCGAAGTGTGAGGTGTGGCCCCGCTTGTGCCATGTGCCGTCGAAGCTAACACACACATCAACGACGGCACCACTGTCTTCTGCTTCTTTTTCTCTCCTTACCGCTTGCGCGGACTTCTGCATAACTTCGAGCGCAGCATCCATCGCGGCGCGATGAACTTTGTCCGAGACGGCTTGGTAAGTTTTCAAGTGCATGGGCGATGGGGCCTCCATGCCTCCGAAAAAGTTTGTCATCTTTGTAAAATTGAGGCCACAATTCCTACTCGCTACACCAAGACGCACGGGCAGCTCGGGCTGGCGACTCGATTCCAAGAGTGGAGAGTGTGCCGCTTTCGCAACCTCCCCGCAGCCGCTGCATGCGACAACAAACTGGAGACTCGCTCCGACACCGGTTTACTTCAGTTCAAGCGCTTGCTTGTGGCACTCGGGACACAACAGCGGTTTTATCAGAGTTTCTAAAGCTGCCACGTTCACGAAACGGTAGCCAGTCAGTGGCTTTGGTTCATCACTGGCATCAGCTGCCACACCTTCAGATGCATCGTCACGGTGGAGGAGTGCAGCCTTTTGTTCGAAAGCAGTCAGGTTGCTTTCAACGTCGTCGACAGGAGCTGAGCTTTCCGACGCCGAGGTAGTCGCGTCAAGACTCGGAAGAACTTCGGTCGTCGCTTGCGTTGGGCCCGAGTCGCGCGAACATGCTGACGGCTCGAGCACGACCGGCCGCCCATTGCTACGTCGACCCCTCGGTTTTGTAAACCGGTTTCGTTTTCCAAATTTCTTCTTAGTGAAATGCTTTGTTGCGGGCATTTTGAGTGCGCAAATATGTGCACGGAAAGTGGCGAAACGATTGACAACTAGCATCGATAGGAATCAAATGCGATAACAACCGTAATGGCGGCGCTGGAAAGGCCCCGAAGACCGCGAAAAGGTGTTCGAAGAGTCACGTGCTGCATTTGCACCAACCACAGTCCGAGTTTCGTTTCCCTAGCCAATACGGGCACGTCATTTCTAGAATTTCTACTTCTAGTTTGTTGGGCTCTGCACACGCCTCATTGCACTCTCGAAAACAGCGTGCGCGCTCATTAGAAAGAAAAAAGAATGACGTTTCCAACGAGGGTACACATGCCGCGTTAGGCCTACGCAGCGTCTCGTGGGCGCGAATTTAGAAACGGTGTTTTCAGGAGGCTCTCCCTGGGCCCGAGGCGGCGCGCGGGCGTCTCCGGCACGTCAATAAACGTGAATTCTCGCTGTTCTATGGCACAGGTGTCAATAAAACTTTGCATAGAGATTCTTTATTAGTATAGGATTCCGATAAAAACAAAATTCGAAAATGGGTTTTTTAGGCGAAAATCGCCGTTTCTTGCACCGTGTCCCCCCTTAAGCGCTGCTGACAACTTCTGGATCACTCCTTTGAAAGACCCCATGCATATACTCAAAGCTCTTTAGAGCTTTCTTTGAAGTATGAGATGGACCTGCTAGGTACTTAGCACTTCAAGTACAATCTTTTCCGGTTTATAAATTGCACTTCTTTGTGAGGCCGGCGCACAAGCCGCTTTGGCCGCGGACCTACGCCGCCAATCTTCGAACCGTCTTCGGACCTCCAGAAAAGCGGGCCATCGACGAGTGCTCTGCCGCGGCTGCATTGTCGTAAATGTCGACGTGCTCTACATCTCGCACAGCTAAGACCCATACTTACAAAGAAAATGAATATAAGTTGCAGTATTACGTAAGATACACCGGCAGAGCACTGAGCGATTTATTGACGTTCTAAGAGAAATTAAAGCAGGGCACAAGAAATGTTGGCATTGCCTCAATCGCTTTCTTTATGGTATGTTTTTGCCTCGGTGTGCTCTCACGAACAGAACCTGAGCGACCGGCTGGCCCAGCGAAGCAGCAGCATGGAGGAGCTGGTGGAGACGGGCGAACGTCTGTACTCCCACACGGCACCCGATGGCAGGGAAGCTATCCGCCAACAGCTCAGGTCAGCGTCGACGACGCTCAGCGTGCATTCGCATGTTTCTTAGCGCTAGCTTTTGCAGCAGCAGCCGTATATGGATGGTTTTCAATTGATACTGCGACATCACGTGACATCATGACGTCACGTGACACCGCAACTTCATGTGAAATACGGCGTCCCGTGATGCTGTGGCATCACATGACACCATTACTTTGCATGACACTGTAATGTCAAATAACACCAATATGTAAAAAAAATAATTTTGAATTGACATTTGTGATTAGGCAGCGTGAGGCCGGTCTGCCTTTCAGATACGGTGAGACTGGTTTATGCTGTAGATAAGAAATTAAGCCAGTGCAGTACCACTGCCAGCCCGGCGTCTTTAATGTGCATCACGCAGTAGTGATTCACGGCCGCACGCCAGTACGGCGCTCATCCGGATTGAAGTGGGTAGGGGTGGGGGTTAATCCCCACCCCTACCCGCTTCACCCGTCGCGTGCCAACGAACGTCCACCGTGTCTGGCAGGCATGTCCGGGGCCGCTGGCAATCCCTGCTGGACCGGTCCTCGGAGGCCCTGTCCCAGCTGGAACAGCGTCTTCAGCAGCTGTCGGGGCTCTCCCAGAGCCAGGACCAGCTCAAGCAGTGGATCGGCGACGTCAACGCGGCCCTGGACAGCTGCGCACAGCCCAGGGCCACCCTGCAGGAGAAGAAGGCACAGCTCCAGACACACAAGGTGGGCCCTACCTGTGCCCCTTGTACCTAATGCCGTTGTTAGTACCTAACGTCCCGCATGTCACGTTACCTTCATAACATGCTATGGGGGACACCTGTGCAGTATAAGTTGTCGTTACAAAAGAACATGTTCCCCCGGCTGGAATCAAACCACTGACCTCTCGCTCAGTGATCTGGTACCCTATCTTCTGTGCTAGCAGAGCAGCTTTGACCAGCATGGTTTAAGGTTGGTACATATGCACCCGTGCTGCTGCAAAAATATTGCCCTTAACTGTTGGAGGAGCTCAAAAGACGCTGGAAATTTTTGTGCCTCCCAATTTTGTCCGAAGGATCGAATGTCATTTAATTTTGTTTTGTTTTGAATTTGTTTAACTTTTTTAGTGTGAGGGAGGGGTTGTGGGAACTGATGTGCGGTACTACTATACTCAAATGTGCAGGTGGTGCACCAAGACATCCTGTCCCACCAACCGGCGGTGGACGGCATGTGCGAGCGTGCAGAGCAGCTCTCCAGCACCACTGGCAAGGATGCGCTTGGGGACCACGTGCAGAGCACCAAGAACGCCTTCAAGGAACTCTGTACAAGGTCTCAGGCAAGTTGTCCCTGGAGCATCTACATACCTCTCCGCAAATACACTGACACTGTTTCTTTCAAACAGTGTCAGTGACACTGTTTATAATGCTTGTGCAATGAATGTGAGTTCTCTTAACACTTCTTAAGGTAAAAAATTAAAAATGTGGCTTCAAGAGATGGGGTTATGTAACAGTGAATACGCAAAGAATTGTTGTTTTACCAGCATTAACAGAGGCGAGGTGTGTAATCATGTGTTAACTTTTAAATTAAAAATTTTCTGCCCTAATAATACATATGTAAGTAATATCATCATTTACTTTCGTGTATCCATGAACTAAAAGTTAAATCTTAGAAAGCCTTTGTCGCACATTTTTTTGTTTTGTTTAATAATCTCTTCAGATTGCCTACTGTGGTGCCGTAGCCCCGAAGGCAATTATATCTGCCAAATTGATTTCTTCATTGATCAGTTAGCTGAATAGTGTACAGAATTGTTTCTTGCTGACAAACTTTTGAAGAGAAACTGCTTATTACAGCTTCACAACATGGTGCCCTGAACGGCATAACACTGAGGCCACTGGCAAATCAGCTAGATTTTCACACTGCCCATGACAAATGTTATTAATTCCCTAGCTGCAGTAGGTCTTTAAAATGCTTGTGTAATGCAATCATTATTCATCGATTACAGGGGAATCTCGTTAATTTGAACTCGAGGAGTACCCAAACTTTGTTTGAATAATGAAAAGTTTGAATTACCGGGAGTTTCCTTCCTAGAAACGAATAGGAGGGGACCTGCATGTTAGTTTGAATTAAGAGAGTTTTGAATTAACGAGATTCCACTGTAGTTTGTTATGCAATGTGCTGTGAGGAACAAAGCGGCACAGTGCAGGCAACACCCAGATGACGAATGTTTTGCTCACGCTCGTGACATCAAGACGACGAGCATTTCACTCGTGCTTGTGGCACCCACAGAAAAGGAAGAAGCTAGAAATGAAGGACGGGCTCTATTTGAGCCTGACAGTGCAGTGTGTACGTGATTCAACGTCGAGGAGCTCTTAGGAAGGGATTCTCCACTTATTACAGGACCTTGCTGGCCAGCTGGTGTCAGCGGTGGACGCACACCAGGTGCTCGTGGACCGGGTGGCGGCCTTTCAGGATTGGCTCCAGGGCTTCCAGGACCAGCTGCAGGAGCACAAGGACACAACGGGGGAGAAGAAGGCCATCCAGGGACGCCTGGCACTGCTGGCGGTGAGCCACGGCACAGACACCGCCACCCATTCATGGTGGCTTGTCCTCAGAACCTAGTTCTGTGTCAGATTGCACAAATGCATTGTCGAGAGCTATACATTGTAAGTGTGGTTTCATTGAAACACTTGTTGGTATAGCCATTTCATTCCTTAAAGAAGTCTAAAATCACATCACCACACAACTTTTGGCACGGTGGGACATGTGGCATTTCTCCAAGAATAGAAAATATTTGAGAGAAGTCGAAGGTTGAATCTATTTAACGAGGTGAGCTATCTTTTGGCATATCACAGAAGTTACTTCCACTAGTGTTCTGAGAATATTAAAATTTTCGAATAATAGTTTTGAATAATACGCCATTCGATATTCGCTTTGCCATGAACTGCAGTATGCATATTTTTCAAAGTGTTGATCGTGGTGGGTTAGCCCCATTGAGCGCACTTCTTACTGAGCATTGGTGCGCTGCGGAGAAGCAACACCCGCGGATCTTTTTTTCATGGGTGTTACTTTTTTGCAATGCACTAGTGCTCGGTAAGAAGCGTGCTCAACGGGGTAAGCCCACCGCAATCACCACTTCGAAAACTACAAATATTGCAGTCGCATGCTCTGGGAAAAAACACGCTTTCAAAGCGGGATAATGCTTTTGCGTGCCTGGTATATTTAAAGAGAGACAGGAACTTTGTGAATGTTGATATCCACACTACATTAAAATTTTCAAAATATAAACTGTGGCTATTATGCAAAAGTCTATGTTAGACAGAGATGTCCTGACAACCGGCATTCATTATTCACGATTGTCTTTCCTTTTTTTCTTAAATTCTAGATTTAAGAAAGAATATTTGCAAATAGCAAGAAGATTTGTAGATCTCGATTAGGTATAGCTGGGCGTCTTTAGATTTAATTTTATGTCAAATGTGTAATATTTTTTTTGCTATCCCTCTGTAGGTATTGAACTTTCTGAGGCTAAAGTTCATAAATATAATTAGATTAAAATTAACCTAGGTTAGAAATGAACATGTGCAAGCATGGCTGCCACCTTCACGAGTTTAGCTGGGCTTTCGTTTTAATTAAGCATGGTGCAGTAGTGAAGGGCTCAGAGAAACTATTCAGTGTTCCATTCGAAAATATTCAGCCAAAATCTCTATTCACTTCGAATTCCCTTTGAATTTGCTTCGGGCTCAAAACCCACTATTTGCGCATGACTAATATCCACCCATTGTTTTGATTAAACAACAAACTGATGGGAGCTGAAGTTAGTTTCACTTTATGTGTGAGCAAAGTCGAAGCTACAAGCACGAGCATGTCACCCGGAACAATGCTTGCACCGCACGAGCATGCATTCTCAGTAGGAATGCTGAAAGTCCAGAGCTTGCCATTGTAGCTTCTGCTATGCTCGTACTTGAATTGAAGCAGAGTATCGTGTTTGGGACACTATACTGCATCTCAGAAGTTCCACGCAGTGTTATGAAACCCACGGGTGGGAGGGGGAAACAAGCCCCTTTTGTACATATTTTGAGTGGCAAGCTAATCTCCGATGAGCACAAATGTGCAGGATACGCAAAAAAGAGTCCCGATCTTGGTTCTCCTCTTCGACCGTTTGTCTTACGTTCTCACACTTTTACCTCTGAGGCCGCGACAAAAATTGACCAAGACGTCGGCTGACATGTCGCCCCCGCAGGAGCTGGCCGAGAAGAGTAAGGAGGGGGAGGCCCTCCTGGCATCCGTCCGTGAGCAGAGCGAGGCAGTGTCTGCGGGCAGCTCCCCCCAGGGCCAGGCCCTGCTATCCCGGGAGCTGCAGGGGCTCCAGGAGCAGCTGGGCAAGACGCTGGCCTCTTTACAAGAGGCACGCCGCAACTTGGAGAACACGCTGCAGCAGTGGGGCGCCTACGAGGGACACCTGGTTGCCCTCACCCAGTGGCTGGCCGACACCGAGGCTGAGCTGCGCAGCTCACAGCTGCCCTCCGGCCTCGGCGAGAAGGAGGAACTCTCCGCCAGGGGGAAGGTGGGTGTGTGGCGGCCATGCCGACTTTCGTTTCATTTGGAGCTTTAGCGTAGATCATGTTTTTGCTCGGCTTGAGATGTAACGCGTCATGGACGAGATTAACGTCACAGACAGATATAATGCCAAGGACAAGATTAATATCTAAGGGGGATGAAATCCCACGGACAGATGTAAGGTCACCTGCGAGATTAACATTGCGGACAGATGTAACGTTATGGACAGATGTGACACCTCTACATATAACGTCACAAACAGATGCGACGTCACAGACAGATGTGACGTCACAGACAGATGTAACGTCACGAATGGAGCGTGCATTCCTTTCCCGTAGCTTGAATGTGGAAACTTTCCTGCCGCGGGTTCCTCAAGCACTGCTTACGCAATTATTGCGCTCCCCGCGGCCTCCCTGCAGGAACTTCGCACTCGCATCACGGAGCAGCAGAAGAGCGTGGACAGCTTCATCGATGAGGCCCACTGCCTGCTCCAGGTTTCTGGGGTGGAGCTCGTCAGGGCTCAGATGTCCCAGTGCAATGCCCGCTACCAGGCCCTGCTTGCCTCCATCAAGGTGCTGCGCCCCTGCTGACTCAAATGCTCTCCAGAATAGTAGAAGGTTGAATGCATGGTTTCTTGCAGGTTAAGAATAGTGGGACAAGCCCCTCTTACGAAGCCCTTTGCTCGTCATGATTGGAGGTTTCCTCCTTTCCACTCCCCTCCTCCCCAGCGTTCGCTCTACTGAAGTAGGAAAAGTCAACGGCTTTGTGGGAGGTGTTTGTCCTGCTATTCCTAACTTGCAACGGTCCTTAGACTGCTAATATTTGTGCGTACACTGAGCAACCGAAACTGCAAGTGTGGAAGTAGTTCTAATTTTCTGAAACCTTGAAAACGTTTCTGTCGGCATTTGGTAGCCTCGTAAGTTTTCGCATCCTAAACGTCTTTATATTTAGATTGTTGTAGCATTTAAATTTTAGAAACTTTGATTGCTGCATTGTCACCTTGGACTGGTTGGAGCACACGTATTCAAAGTTTGCAATGTCGCCACGGGATGGTGCCACAGCCTCACATAACGCCTAGCAACCGAGTATCGCCCGCAACGTCCCCCTTCGTCAATTTCGCCGTCGCACAGTGGGGACGGCGGGTGTGTTACCGGGACGTGCGTTAACCCACCCCGGCCTCCCCTGTTCATGTTGCTTTGCGACTACAGTCTTCAGATGATTCATTACGAAATATTAACCCACCTCGGGCCACCTGTACATGCCGCCTCGCGGTGCCTCGCTGGCAGCCCAAGTACGCCCCAGCCTGGCCATCCCCCACTGCACCTCGGTTGCCGGGTGTTACGTCACGCGGCCGGCGTGCCGGGTGCATGCTTTCGACGCCCTCGGAAGCTTTCGCCGCCATCTTTGGAGTACCATGTACGCACACGGGCTGCCGTTTCGTTCTTCGGCCTGCCATGCCATTCTCGACGCGCAGTCGTCTTACCACGTCACCGGACCGTATGCCCACACTGTCATCGTCCCTTTATGCACAACACGTACGCGCAACAACGAAATGGCTCTCTTGTTTTCTGCACATTGCGCACAAGTTCTTCGTGCATGCGCTAGGTGACTCGGGGCCCTAATCTACACAGCAGGACCGAGCGGGACTAAGGGACCGGGACATCGCCACCTGCTGCGATTGGTCGGCGGTGAGGTGCCGGCCAATCACAGCAGGCAAAGATGTCCCGATCCCTTCGTCCCGCTCCGTCCCGCCGCATAGATTAGGGCCTCTGATCTGCTTGCACCAGGGAGAAGAAGGATTTCGGGAATGTTCACCCCGCAGAAAACTGCCGAGAGGCTGCATTCACTGTGTTTTCCTATATATAACCGCCGCTCGAAATGCTGACGCACATCTTCGAGAATCAGCGTGGCAGCAGCAGCGATTTCGGCCCACGTTTTTTTACCATTGTGGTTTCTACGGACTGTCTGAACCGGAGTGTTTCATGATGCCTAGGATTTGGCGTCACGCTGGGAAGGCATGGAGCGGGACCAGCGGGAGTACGAGAAGGCCCTGGCCAGCTGCACTGCATGGATGGACGAGACCGGGGAGGCGCTGGACCGCCTGCAAGAAGCACAGGGAGCTCCGGAAGACAAGTTGTCTCAGCTGGAGGTACGACTGAGGCGCTTGCGTCGCTTTCGTGGCTCCCGTAATGTCTTCTCTCATGAAAATCAATCCATTTCCAGCTGGATCATAAAACTCGTCAGGGGTGTTTCCATCAAAAAATAAGACAATCCAGCTGGATTCAGACAAAACTAGTTTCATAGTCCAGCTGGAAATTAATTGATTTTCACGTGGGTTGTTTTCACCATTGTACCAAGTTCTTGCGAAGTGAAGATTTGGTTAGGAGAAGTTACAGTCAAAGAGACTGAACATTGGTATAAGTATGGGCTTTTTTGTTCATGCTAATTCTCGTGTATGGGCTCCACTGTACAGTACTCCGAAGTCATACTTGTTTGTGTGTCATCTTTCACTGCAACGTAGGATTAAAAAGCCAGATTTGGTTGACTTCGAGGATGTTTGAGGCATCTGAATTTGAGGGAGAAGCTTTCCCTTTTTTAATTTTATCGTTGGTGATGCCTTCATTCTCTCGGTGGTTTGCAAGTCCCCATAGGAGGTTCATCTGAAATTCTGAAAGTTACTAAAACCAGTCTGACAGGTTTTATATTTCATTTTCGAATTAACAGTTGTAAGAGATCAAAGATTGTGCAGATTTCTTTTTTGTAGTGTGTCTAATAAATTGTTTCTTTTTATATTAGACTATTTATAAGTTTAAGCTGTTTCTGTTTTGTGCATATCAGGCCCTGATCGTTGGCAAGCTTCATGGACAGCAGCAGCTGAACCTTGCTTCCCGCCTTGGGGAACACCTCTACCAGGACACAGCTGCGTCTGGGAGAGAGCAGGTTCGTATTCGCTCCCCGTAATTAAAGAGCACAACTACCACCTCGCCTCTGTTGCAGGAGAGAAATAACAAAATCAAATGCGGTGCTGTTCAAATGACATTGCAAGAATTAGTTTCGATTATTAGATTCACATCCGTCGTACGAAGTGCGCGTGGCAGCACACGTTGGTTGCACGCTTTGACCACGGGGAGCAGGACTGCTAATGCAGAGTTTCGGTTTTCTATTGGAGCACATTTTTGTGCCAGAGGTCCGGCTCCCCATATCCGAAGTCTACACTAACTACCTAACTTCAATTTGTTCTGAGAATTTATACCCGGGATTCTATCCGTGCAAACTGTGTGAGAATGTGAGAAACGGGTGCACTTTCACACGCCCAAAAGGAGTGCTGCTTTCTCCTCCATGTCTGAGCGCAGTGCGGGGAAGCGGTGCGGCAACAGAAGCTTCCTGCACGAATCAGCTTGATTGCGAAGCTTAATAGAAAAAGCCCTGACGTTTATACATGTCGACATTGTTGCATAACAGGTGCGCCTGGAGCTACGCCAGCTACATGACCGCTGGGAGGCTCTCGACTCCAGACTGACACAGCTTCAGAAACAACTTCAGACGCAGAGTCAAGCTCGAAGCACCTTTGTGGATTCCCTGAAACAGGTAGAGACCCGGGCCATTCCTAGCCATCCGAAACCAGCATTTATACCTGTACGTTTTGCTGATATCATTTCCGTAACACCCTTCAAATAGGTACAGTCCTGGCTCGACAGCGCAGAGAAAGCCGTTGCCGAAGCCAGAGACAAGCTTCCGGCGCTTCAGGAAGTACAGGGAAGGCTACAATCACTCAAGGTACCTGAACAGTGGACATCCAAATGGACTGTTCGCATATAAAATGTGCTCATTGCGGGTCGATGACGAATTATCAACAATCATGAGACTACCAGTATTAGATTGAAGCATGTAATCTAATTCCGCATTGGAGGAAAAAAAGAAGGGGGGGGGGGGGCATAGGCTGTACGTTAGCGTTTAATAAGAGTGCCACTTTCTGTCAGCTACCCTATATATCTACCATAAAATACTGTAGAAGCACCCACTTCGTTCAAGCGCCCACTATTGACATTTCGCAAACTTGGAAATTCTGAAAATTATATGTTAACCGCTTGATTTGACTAGACAATCGCCCATGTCTAAATTAACCCAGTTTTCAGTAATAATGGGGAGGGTGCTTCCTCAGTATTTTACGATAGTGGTGCTGTACAGTACAGTGGAATTTTGTTGATTCTATCCCACAAAATATGTTTTCTGATATAATACTTTTTTTTTAAATATTCTTAGCCAAGGGTTTTAAGAACAATGTATTTTGATATGGCTAATGTGCACAATAATTTTCTCTTGAAGTTGCATAATACGACTGGTGAAGTTTGTTTTGACGGGTATTTAAAACAAATTATATGGTGTATAATTAGGTACTATATCTTTCGGTTCCCCCCAAAAATTGTGTCAGAGATTCCACTTATTTGCTTTAATCAATGTGATGTTCTTTGTATTGGGGTAACAAATGAGTTGACGGCTTCTTGAAATTCTGAACTAGATTTTGTGGACGCAAAGCTTGACATAGCATCCATCTAGAAGTGCTTTCGTTACACTATGCATTTCTTGGAAGGTAATATTACGGATGTTGGCAGAAAGAGATAACCCATCTGTGGGATGGCTTTCAAGAGTGTGCAGATCTCGCTGCAATCAGAGGCGGGGGAATCTAAGATGTGTCATGGTCTTGTCACAGCTTCTGCAACAGGAGGCAATTCTTCAGCGGCGACACCTGGATACGCTCGAGGAAAACGCCAAGAACGACGCTGCCTCCGAAGAGAGCCTGAGGGCAACCTCTGCGCGGTTGATCAGCGTCGCGGATGAGCTCAAGGTGCGTTTTTTTTATAGTTTGCTTGCAAATGATAATAATAACATCATAACAGTTATCATGGTTGCAAAAAGAAATTTTTTTATTACTTGGGGCAACCTACTTGTAACCTCTTCCCTTTGTCATGTCAATTGACTTGGTAGTAGTGATTACTGGCTGTACTTCTCCACATTTCTTGAATAATATCTAACTGGCTTTGTCTGAGATGTTATTGGATCAAATCAGTTTATTTTTCACCTTGTACGAAGAAGATGAAGGAGCTGTGGAAAAAAGCTACAGCATTGCAGCTTGACGAGTCCACAGACCTTTATATTGGCAGCTAAGCAGCATCGTGCTAAAATATTCACGGAAGAGAAAAACAAAAACAAAAAAAGGCGGGAAAAAAAGTAATCTTAACAATACATTGCAACAACACACTAAAAAAAAAATCATTGTGATCATAAATATGTGCGTGTGAATACTCTAAACTTTATAATGTCATTTTGAATACCACTGAATTTGAATGATCTGTTTATTAAATTAAAGTAATAGAAAATGTATACGTGATTAGAGAGTATACGCATTTTATCATTATATTTTAAAATGTTTTCATAGTTTGTTGACCATACTCCTTAGCTCTGTCACATGTGCTTCCCCTGCTACCTGTGCGTTAAAGCAGGTGTCACAGGTTCCGTTTTTCTGCATCACTCCATGCATGTGGGAAGCATTTCTTACGGGGAGGTTTGTACACTCATATATTAGGTAGATTTTTTTTTTTTAATTCCAGCTTTTTTTGTTTTGTTTGCACAAGTTTGCATGGCAGTTCATAAAAAAAAAAAAGAGCCACGTAGAGAACCATTAAGTGAAACAAGGCACCTTCACCTGGTTTGAGGACGCCGAGGACCATTATGTGCGTAAATCTGGCAATTTCATTCTCCTCTAAGGTGATAGGCCAAGAAAGGCTGCCTCAGTTTCGTTAAGCCCCCACATCATGTCAGCACATCAATGCTCATCAATTTTCTTATACTGCATGAAGAGAGAGCAACAGAAGTGACCAAGCACCTTAGCTGCAGACTGAGCGTTGGCAGTGCAGCTCTCCCGATCTCCCGACGACAGAAAACGACAGAGAACAAAGAAGAGTGTGGAGCGTAATGGTTTCGAGTGTCATAACCCTGACGAAGGTAGCTTCAGACCACAGTGCAATCCACTTATAACGATACTGCATATAACGATGTACCGCTTATAACGATCAGTTTCTAGAGTTTCTAGACTAGAAACGCCGAGTTTTTAGTCCATATACAACAACAATAGACTATAACGATTAAATTTGAGGGTTTTCTCACTATAGTTATAAGTGGATTGCACTGTACTAGGACATGACTGGAGCGAGGCAAATGGCCATTGCAGACTCTGGTGTCCGGCCTGGAAAAGCTGTCGTCGCTCGTCCAAGAGCAGCGGGAGCGGAAGGAGCACCAGAGCCACTGGCTGGAGCAGATGCACGAGCGGTTGGACCTGTGCGGCGACGTGACGGGCAGCCGGCCCACCCTGCAGACCCGCCTCGACAAGCTCCAGGTGCGTCGTCGAGAAGTCTCGCCGCGTCCTCGAACATGGTTCCTCAATTTCTGCCTGACGGCGTCGTAAAAGCATCGTAAGCCGTTCAACGTGGGCCGTCGCCACCCTGGTGGCGGCACAGCAGCGGAGGCGAACACGGCAGACGCCCGTTCCGCTGCGGGTTGCTCTCCAGCGTGACGATCTATGGAGAGGAATTAAGACGCCACGACGAAGGCAATGCTCGCGTTCACTCCTCGTGTTTTTCTGCCGAAACTTCTACGACCAACTGCCAGGATTGCTACGTCTAACAGTGTGGCACTCTTTCTCCTGTGATATCATTCGTTGCAATTTCGGTACCACCTTCGACGCGCCGGCGGCATACGAGGCTAGAGGCACCTGTCGGAGACACGTTCTAGGTGCCGTAACGTTCTTATCCGTTTACAAACTTCAGCCGTCTGAGTCACTGTCGTCCTATGCTGTCTACACTAGCATTCTAATGTTGGCTTTGTGGTGGCTGGTGAAAGGGTGGAATCTTTCCATTTCACCTATGGTGAAATGGGAAGATTCATGTTTAACTTGTGAAGCGCCTAAGAAACGAGGACACGAGGAAGACGAGACAGGACCAAGCACTAATTTACAACTGAATGGGTCCCGTGGTGTTTTCTGCGTCGTCAAAATTGTCCAGTCTCTGTTTAAGAGTTAACAACAAAAAAGAAAAAACTGAGGCTTGCGCCAAGAAACACGCCAGGCAGTACATTGAATGCGCAATGTCAGTTGTTTACGAAATACCTATGACTTGCGGAAAAGCGTATATGGGGCAGACGGGGAGGTGCATCAACGATAGGGCACGCAAGCATGCCCTATCTGTTAGAAGTTCCCCATCGGGTAATCTAGCAATTCACTGTGATAGGTGTCCGTGCGCGCCTAATCTTGACAAAACAAAAATAGTTGGAAAACTAAAAAACAAAACTGAGAGAGAATTGTTTGAGGCCTACTGCATTAGAGTAAAAGGCGAGGATAGCTGCGTGAGTGCACCGTGAGTGCACTTAACTGAGAAAGAGTTTTCCTTTTTGTGTCGGGAGCCTGAATTTGTGTACAAATAGTAAGTGTTTTTCAATAAACGTGCAGTTGTAAGTTAGCGCTTGGTCCTGTCTCGTATTCCTCGTGTCCTCGTTTTTTAGGCGCTTCACAAGTTAAACATGTATCAACTAGCCCACCTATCCATTTTACTGGGTAGGTTCCCTTTCCATTCGAACTTTAGCGGACGATGTGGAGCTTGCGCAAAATGGGGAGAGGGCGCTGAGATGGAGTTGTGTTTGTGTGGAGAATAGAATTTAGTAGCCGTGTTTGAGACGTTTTTGTTTGTCCTTCTTTCTTGCACCAACTTGCCTGCATAGTAAAGTTATCTCGAGTTTTCCGTGCTCGTTTTGACGGTTGAAAACTGTGCAGTGTCGTCCTCTTTGACTGCCCGTGACTTTCGTGGCCCGCGCGCAGGAGCTGGAGCGACAGTTGCCGGACGGGACGTGCCAGGCCCAGTCCCTGTCCCAGTGCACGTCTAGCCTGGTGCAGCTGCTGGCTCCGCGGGAGCGCACGGCACTGGAGGAGGAGTGCGGCAGCCTGGAGACGGACCTGGCGCGGCTGGGCACGAAGCTGGAGCAGGCACGCCACTCCTTGGCGGCGCAGCTGCGGCGCTGGGACGCCTACGAGGAGCACTACGGTCGGCTGGCGAGCGGGTTACTGGGCGCCGAGCGCAGCGTCAGGGAGTTCGCCCTCAGGGCCTCCCTGGACGACAAGAAGGAGCAGCTCGAGCAGTTCCAGGTGAGCTCTCGCCGCCTTCTCGCAACCGCTGTACGTTATTGCGAAAAAGGTTGTAGGGCTCGTTTTCCTAAGATGAGCGTTATTACGCAAAAGACCATCCCATGGTTATCATAGTGACATAAATTAATTATTAATAATTAGAAATCTTGTAAAAGTCTGTAATGAGAATGATAACTGTAAATAATATATACTATATTAATTAATGATAATTATAAACAATACAGAAATATCATATATTAATTAATATAAATTGTTGTGTAAAACAATAATTAATCATTACTTATTGATATTGTTAATTACTATTGTCATTATAATATATTTGTATGATAATTATTAGTTCAAGATAATAATCACTAATTAATTATAGCTCAATTAATTGGTTCAAATGTTCGGTGTCTAGATCGGAGGAGCTCATGTATTTTCAGAAGCCGCAGAAATTGCCCGAATGAAAGCCTGTTTTTAGGGCTGCCTGATAAATTTCACCAGTGTGTTCCCTCATAATAAATAATTGTGTTGTGTGTACCGTAGAACACCGCGCATATGCCCATTCCACATTAAGCGCCCATATCCAAATTTCTAAGATCCGAGAAAATATGCACAGTACATTTAGATGTAAAATTGATGACCGGACAAGCGCCCATTCCCCATTTTTTCCCGATTATCTCTAAATTTGGAGTGGGCGCTTGCCCGGTATTTTAGGGTATGTTTATACAGCCGGAAGTTAGTCAGCCTCAGCAGGCGTCTGGTGTCTCAGCCGTAGAGGAAACATTTAGCCAGTGCAGTACATCCGCTAGCCTGGGGTCTTTAATGTGCACCACGCAGTAGCGATACACGACCGCACACTGGTGCAATGCTCATCCAGGTGGAAACGGGCAGGGGTGGGGTTTGAACCCAGGATCCCCGGGTTTCGTAGCGCGAGCTTTCGCTGCATGTTCTCCGAGCCGCAGCGCATTAACACACTTGGCCACTAATCCCCCTTTGTTCCCTCGTAACCAGTACGGTTTCAGAGCAGTCGAACACACTCAAGTACAAACGTTTGAACTATCCTTTAGTCTTCTCGTGTGCACGACTCCATTTCGGCGAGAAGGTGACTTTTTTTTAACCCTTTGACGTGTGTGCAGGGTCTACTGAAAGAGCTGCATGCCACGGAGCAAGACCTGGACTCCCTTTCTGACAAGGCCCAGGAACTGATTGCGACCAGCGGAGAGATGCGGCTCTCGATGGCGGTCAACCAGCTCACGGCCAGGTTCCAGGCACTGCTGGAGACGTGCAAGGTCGCCACTTACTCCAACTTCTTTTACTGCGGGGTGCATTTTAATGGAAGCAAAGTTGGGATCGGTGTAGCCATCGCCGTAAGCGTGTCCGTATCCGTATTGTGCCGTCATCAGCTACGTTGAGGGGGCTAACATCCTGCTGAAATTATCGAGATGCAGCTATGGGTCGTGTAGCCACGTGGCCAGTGCCACTACAGGTCACGTGGCCACACGACCAGGTGACGTGCTTCGGGCCACGCAAACTCGCGTGACGTGACGGTGTCACTTCGTGGTGTAACACGATTCGCAGCGCAAATTTGCAGTGCTACATGACATGACGGTGTGATCAACATTCTGAGATCTAGTAATGTTTAATGTGAAGTCGCAGGGCTGTCGGCACTGCAGTCACCGCCAAAGCCCCATGAAGTTAAACCTTTTCTGTTTGCAATCTTCTTGTGTCGCATTTCCCGACAGATTGCAGCAAGTCCAAGCCACTGCAAGTTAGTGTACTGCCCAGACAGGTTATAACGAAGTCGGTTATTACGAAATAGCGGCTACAGCAAAGCTATGACGATTTCCCAATCCCTTTGCACTTCGTTATAACCGGAGTCAGTTATACCGAAATAGCGGATATAGCGAAGTGATTTTTGATTCCCGTTGACTTCGTTATAACCGGTCTCGACAGTATTAGTGTAACGCGACATCACGTCACAATGTGCTTTGTGACATTGTGTTACGTAATGTGACATTACGACGTCACTCTGTCTAGGCTTGTGTGTACCGTATTTACTCGCAGAATGAACGCACTTTTTTGTCAGAAAAATCGATGCAAAGTTGGGGGGGGCGTTCATTACGCGAAGTAAAATTTTTGCGTTCGTATTTACTCGCATAATGAACGGACCTTTTATCCCGCAAAATCGAAAAATCAACGCGCAACTCAAAAACCAAACTGCGATGCGCAAAAAAAAAAATGCTCCTCTCCATGTTTTTTTTTTCTTGCTTCTGTGTTTGTTTTTTCCCGCCTTTCGCAAGCTGTTCTGTTTGCCCACGCTTCTCCGCTTTTCTTTCTTATCTCCTTGCGCACGGCGCGCGACGCGTGACCCCAAGACCAAACTGCGCTGTGCAAAAAAAAAAAGAAAAGAAAAACAAAAGCTCCTCTTTATGTTTTTTTCTTTTCTCTTGGTTCCGTGGTTGTTTTTTTTTGCCGCTTTTCGCAAGCTCTTTCGTTTGCCCACGCCAATGCATTCGCGACCTCGCTCACCAGGATAAAAAAGTGCGTTCATTTGGAGGGCTTCTCGCTTCTCTTTCCAAAGTGCGAGGAGGAGGCGAGGGCAGAATGCCTTCATTATGTGCGCTTTGCTTAGGCGAGGGCTTCTTCGCTTCTCTTTCTTATCTCCTTGCGCGCGGCGCCCAACCCAAAATCCAGACTGCGCTGTGCCAAAAAAAAAAAAAAAAGCTCTTCATGTTTTTTTTTTTGCTTCTGTTGGATCTTTTTTTTTTATTTTTTTTAATGCCTTTTGCAAGGCGTTTTGTTCGCCCATGCTGCCCATGCATTCGCGACCTCGCTGCACCAGGATAGAAAAGTGCGTTCATTTTGCGCGCGTGGGGAGAGGGAGTCAAAATTTTGACGTCCAGTTGGGGGTGCGTTTAATACGCGAGTGAAAAAAAAAAAGTCAAAATTTTGAGAGCCGACTTGGGGGGTGCGTTTATTACGCAAGTGCGTTCATTGTGCGAGTAAATACGGTATAACTAATGCATCTGCATATTGGACGTTTGAGCAGTAGATCAAAGGAGTGCATTAACTTTTAACACAAATGTGTTTCACCAGCGAATTTTCAGAGAGTTCTGTAATGTTTGGCTGTTATAGCCGACTGTAGTAGCCAGCTATAACAGTCAGCTCTAACGAAAAATCGACACTGAAAAGTGTTACACCCATAAGGAACCATAGAAAAAGACTTGAGTCCCCCGCAGGATTTGAACTCACCACCTCGAGGTTGTGAGCCAAGTGCTTTGCTGGCTGAGCTATCCAACGCCGGTAGTTGGATCGTGCAGAAGCAAAATCTTTGTTTGGCGCAGCACAGGAGGGTGCGGTCGCTCGTTATGCCCTTCTCTTCTTTCTTGGAACACCAATCACACATTCTACACCTACCGGTCTTTACCAGCATGATAAAGCTTGTATAATCTTTTGTTCTCTAACTTGCTAGCTTTTCCCTTCGCAACTATAAGTAATCTCAACGTGCAGGAGCTTGTGAAGAAGTGCGAGCAGCATGTGCAAGACCACATCCAGTTTGAAAAGAAGCACGCGGAATGCTCCAAGAAGCTCGCCCATGCTCAGGAGAGCTTCGTCGAGATCCAGTCCCTCCCGAGCGGCAACAAGGAAAGGCTCGCGCACAAGCTGGCCAAAGTCAAGGTTTGTGCTGAGTGCCAGAAAGTTTCCAGGATATTTCTGGGTAAAGTAATCACGGTAAATGCCGAGATGACGAATAGCTGGGGCTGTGCTCATCTCCTATGTTATTGCTACAACCTGCTTTCCATAATTTATTGTGTTAGCGCTACAGAAGTAATGCTGTCAAAGCGATCTTAAAGTTTCATGAGCTTTCGATGTGCCACCACAGCCTGGACTGCCTGCCAGAAGCCATTTCCGTAATATTACCTACGATGCATTGTTTTTGTTAAAATAGCAGAAATGCATTTTGTGAGGGCTCTGATTCTCTAGGCCTTCAAGCCTGTCTCTGGGAGAACTGACTGTATGTCATAAAAGAGCAACTTCAAAACCAATAAAAATAAATACCTCGTTAATGGGTTTAGGTGTGGCAATCCTAGGTAACTAAGTGGTGCCTGCATCCTCATCTAAAACTTGAATGTGCTTAGATACCGCACACGAAGAATCAGTGTTTTGTGAGCCGAGGAGACCCCAGCTCGGAGCTATCTCGATAAACCCAACCCGTTCTCTCCAGTTAGCTACCTATCAGGGTACTGCTGTTGTATCGCTTCTGAGGTAAAAATCGGTCTACTTGCAGCTGGATTATAGAACTGGTCTTAGCTGGATACAGCTGAATGGGTCCAGTTTTATAATACAGCCGCAGGTGGGCCAATTTTCACTGGGAATTCTGCCCACCTTCTGTCAACTTGATCTCGGACTTGGTGTCAGCATACTCCGCTTGTCTCGTGTCTTTCTTTCCACTATTGTCACTGACAAGGAGAACGGTGAGTGTCTCTTTCAAATGCCCTGCCTCCAGCACGCACACGCTGGTGGAGGTGCAACTGAAAAACCTCCCTGCCGTTTTAGCCTTTTTGGTGACTGTGTAGCCAACTTCTTCATACATGTCCTCGTTGTCTCATTGCTACGTTGTTAACCCTTTGAGTGCCGAGGTCTTTCCCACGTCCCGAACGCAAATTTTGGTCTCGGTAACACCGTACCATGCTTTGTGAAGAACATTTATTTATGAAAGACGCACTATTTTACGGGCAAAAAGTTTATTGATGTCTGCATGCCTCCAACCTGCGACATATTTCTCGGATGGTACTTTTTGGGGCACGGTACAGTGCAGAGGCACATGAACCTCACACCCCAAGGTCACTCTTTTGAGCTGCCTTACTCGGCCTATGTTTGTTTCGAACTGTAACCTTTTTGTTTTCACAGTCAGAGTTTATTCGTCATTCCTAGGTCTCGGCGTTCGCCACGAAGCGCGAGGTTGAACGACATAGGTTCGTCCTTCCCTAACAACGAAGGAGCATACAAAAACAGAAGTTGTCCAAAAACAACAAAAATTGCATGGCATCAAAAAGTGACACCACTAGATAAAACATTGTTTTCATTGCTTTCTCGTTCATGCCAATACATTTAAAAAGGAATGACAACCCAGTAGGGAGGGGCAGGGAGAAAACCGAAAATGAAATTGCATGGGAATGCATGAAACCACATGGGAATGAGTATACCCGGACGTGGCACTCAAAGGTTTAAGCACTGTACATCTCCTCGTCTCTTTGTTGCCTCATTTTTAACACAGTCGTCGTTGCTGCTTTCCTCCAGGAACTGCTGCAGGGCAAGAGCGATGTGCTGAACTTGGTGAACGCCACGGTCCAGCTGGCCGAGCAGCTCCAGGTGGGCAGCTCACCAGAGGGCTGGGAGGCGACCCAAGGCCTGCTTCAGCAGCTGCAGACCACCTTTGAGACCACCTTCAGTGAGGCCCAGGGCCTGGAGCGGTCCCTGCAGTCCACACTGTTCCTCTGGTCCGAGTACCAGGAGGCGCTGCAGCGTCTGAGGAACTGGCTCAAGGGCCTCTCCCAAAAGACGGAGGGGGCCCCCCGCCTCTGCACTACCCTTGACGAGAAGCGGGCACAGCTCCGCACCTGCCGGGTGGGTGTTGGGGAATTGCGGAGTTGCCCTATTAGGGAAAGGAGCTCCCGAAGGCATCCTGTTAGGGAGCGCATGCCTGACGTCTGTGTTGGCGAGAGTAGTTTCAAAACTCACTATTGGGAAACATAGCTCCCAAAAGCATTTTTTGGGGAGGGTATGCCAGAAGTTTTTTTGTTCGCAAAAGTAGTTTCAAAGATCACCCTATTGGGGAAAGTAGCTCCCAAAGGCGTTGCATTGGTAAAGTGTGGCTCGTGTTAGGAAGAGTAGTATACAAAATCACCCTTTTGGGCAATGTAGCATTGGAGGTATTTCGTTGGGCAGAGTTGTTTCCAAACTCACCCTTTTGGAAAAAGTAGCTCCCAAAGGAGTTCTATTGGGAAGAGTGTGCCTAAAGTCTCTGTGTTGGGGAGAGTAGTGTCCAAATTCACTGTTTTGGGGAAAGCAGCTCCTGAAGATGTTCTGTCAGGGAGGGTGTGCCTAAAGTCTATTGGAGAGAGTCCAAAGTCTCCCTTTTGGGGTAAGTAGCCCCTGAAGGTGTTCATTGGGGAGGGTGTGCCTAAAGTCTCTGTCGGGGAAAGTAGCATAAGAAAGCATGCTGTTGGGGAAGACAATGCCCAAACTCTTTGTGTTGGCAAAAACATTATTCGAATTTGCCCTCGTGGGGAAAGTAGCTCCCAAAGGAGTTCTATTGGGGAGAGTGTGCCTAAAGTCTCTGTTGGGGGGAGTAGCATCCAAAGTGACCCCTTTGGGGAAAGTAGCTCCCAAAGGAGTTCTATTGGGGAGGGTGTGCCTAAAGTCTCTGTCGGGGAAAGTAGCATTCAAAGTGACTGGGGAAATTCATAATAAGGCATGCTGCTGGGGAAGACAATGCCCAAACTTTGTGTTGGCGAAAATATCATTAAAATTTGCCCTCTTGGGGAAAGTAGCTTTCAGATGAGTTTTATTGGAGAGGGGGTGCATAAAGTCTTTGTTGGGGAGGGTAGTCACCCTTTTGGGAAAAGTGGCTCCTAAAGGCATTCCATTGAGGAAGATAGTGCCCAGTACGCTTTGTACTGTGGAGAGGAGTATCGAGTCCCTTCCGGGGAAAGTGGCACTTCAAGGAATTTTATTGAAAAGAATGTGCCCAAAAGTTTCTATTGAGGAGAGCATTGTCCTAAGTCACCCCTTTGGGAAAAGTATAATTTTGAAGTTGTGGAAGTGCACAGATCTTTTTGCTGGGAACAAAAGTATCCCAAGTCGCCCTTTTGAAAAAAGTATCAAGTAGCAGTCAGACACATTCAGTTAGGGAGAGTGTGCCCTAAGGTCTTTGTATTGGGGAGAGCAGTACTCAGTGTCAACCTTTTGGGGAAAAAGGCACTTGAAGGCATTTTGTACTATTGACATTTCCATGCAGGAGCCCAAGTTTCACACTCGTCAAGTGATATAGGTGTGCTAGTATTTGTCAAGCTCTGCAGGTGCCATGTAACCGTAATATTTTATGTCACAAATCCTATCATGATCTAGATAAGTCCTCAGTTCATTGCTGTGACGTGCCTGATACCTTTTGTTGGTTTAAATAATCCACAGGATTTTAATTGTTCTTGTCGTGCCACGCAGGGTCTGTTGGCAGAGCTCACTGACCGTCAGCAAGCCGTGGAGGACCTGCAGGTCAAAGCAGATGCCATCTCAGACAGGGACACGGAATCGCAGGACGTTCTGGTCGCCGTGGTGGAAGGCCACAAGGAGCAGACTGAAAAGCTGCAGGTACACATCAGTGGCACTTTGCTGCATTTCTGGGCCATTATTAAAAGCATAGTTAGTATTTATAGGGCCAGCTCTTAGCCGTCACAGTGTTGTGTCACCCATCGTCACATCACGTGACACCATGGCATCACAACGGACCTTAAAATGCATTTGGGATGACGTCACAGTGTCATGCGACACTGTGACATTATTGAGGCCGCATTCGAGCGCGGAAGTGAAAACCCTAAGAGCTGTCCCTGTAAATGATGTGCATTTCAAAATCGCCTGAGGCGCTTTGCATGCAAACAAGAAACAATGTTTTGACTCTTTCTCTGCCACTGTATGGCAGGGTGCCGTGATCGTCCTCGAAGAGGCAGTGTCCCAGCACGAACAGCTGAGCAAACAGCTCAGCGAAGTTCAGGACTGGCTCAATGCAATCCAGGACCAGACAGTGACGCTCTCCAACTTGGGTCTCGATCAGCTCGCTCTGTACAGCAACCTGGAGAGGCTCAAGGTATTGCACCATGCACTTCCTCGGGTTTCTTCATTAATTTGTCGGACGTCTTCAATATACTAAGCACTAAGTTCCTGCGAACACGTGACGTAAAAGTACGAGCAAGTGCCTGTGCAGAAGTTAAAGATAATCATTAAAAATGGAGACGAGTGCTTGTTAGGCCCGACAGAAGAAAAGCAGAAGGGCCTCAAGGCAGGATAGGTCCTTGCTTGATCGGACGGAATGATATGGGTGCGGTATAGGGGTCTGGCAGAGCCTCAGTTTTTAAGTGGCCGCACCGCTCACGTCAAGCCTGCTTCGCACCGACGCCCTCGCGTTGAATTACACTGCTTCGCACCAGCGCACGCGTGGAAAGCTTCACCACTTTGCACCGCCCTCTTGGAGAAATCAATAACATGGAAGAGTACCTCTGTTAGATCGGTAGTCTTGGAAGTTTATTGGGAAGGGCATTTCGTATGTCCTTTGCTTAAATTTGAAATGTCTCGAAAGGGGGGGTCAGACGGTTACTGCGACACAAGTGCTTGCTCGGTATTTAATGGTAAAGCTAGAGAAAAACTCGTCTGTCTTATGAATAACATGACCTCAAGGGGAAACGTCAGAGCTAATCAGGCTTTTAGGGTACTTCTTGTTGTTTTCAAGTAATGGAATATAATTTTTTTACGTTCCTCGATGTGAGCCCATGAATCAAAGTGGATGTGTCTACTCTCGTAGGCCATTGAGAACGGATTTGCAAGTCAAGAGGAAGGTCTCAAGAAGGCCGAGGCACAGCTGCCCGTTGTCCTTCAGAGCACGCTCCCCACAGGTCATCCTGTTGTGTCCGGCGAGGTGGACTCGCTGAAGCAGCAATGGCAGGTCAGTCTGCGCGGTGGGGTCGCCACCCGATGTTTCGAGCAGCGTCGAAACTGCCGTTTTATTATGAGCCGCGTCACATTTCGCACCTTTTACGGCGATGGCCGTTAGTGGCGAGGTGTTGGAGTGGTTCTTGTGTGTGTACGTATGTCGTAGCCTGCCGGATTTAGCGGGAAAAATTATTTCCTAAATTTTGAGTGAATGTAGTGTCACGTGATGTTGTGGTGTCACGTCATGTCGTGGCATCATGTGAAGTCAAAGTGCCACATGATGTCATGGAACTCTGCTAAATTTAAACACAGCAGTATAACTTTGCACAGGAGTGTGCAGTGTCTCGGTTATCGCCGCAGTTTATTTACGGGACACGAGAAGGAACCGCTAATGTTTTTTTGATGAATACTTTTCTGCCTTGGAGCGCCAGTCGTAGTTGCGCTGAAGGGAGTCTTCTGCAGCCCCTGGAGATGCCAAGTTTTTCAGCTTAAGATTGACTTCCACTCCAGAGCCCTTCAAGATGTTTCTTTGCAAGTTCTTGCTTCCTGCCAGCTTTTATTACCTCTCTGCTTTGTATCGACTTACTTTCTTTCCAATTTAAGACAGCCCCAAGGCTATTGGATTTATAGAGAGTAGTCATGCAACTGACCATTGAAGAGGATCTGGAACAAAGTTATATTGCTGAGTGCGACAATGTTGTCGAAATGCTCGTTTCACTTTACACAAAGTGCCTCTACAATATAAACTCCGGTGAATGTTTGGGTTGCATTATCTATGGGATGCAGCAATCCCTAATAATACCTAAGAAAGTAAGGAAAGGACGCTTCAGTTTAAATCGGGCTTTGAGAAAGACAAAAGCTGGACCCCTTACACTAAACATGGTAAAAGTACATGGTGCTTTAAAATCTTTACAGGTGATATTTAGACAATTCTTTTATTCTGAAATATTATTTGAAATGGAGGTAATTGAAGATAAAATTGTTTACTAGAATGGAAAGTTGGGCGAGTTGGTAAGAATCCATGTTGAAAAACAGCGCGAAAATCACACGGACAAGGAGAAGAGAACACACAGGACGAGGCGTTCTCTTCTCCTTGTCCGTGTGATTTTCGCGCTGTTTTTCAACATAGATAAAATTGTTGTTCGCATAAATGTCATAGCAATTTGATTCTACCCTTCAGGTAGCCACCAATGTCACAAATTACTGCAGCCTGCGAGAGCCCATTCTTAACTTGTTGCTCGGAATTGTGTGGTCCAGAGGTGTAGAGCGTCGGCTTCTTTTTTGACTGCAGGTGGTGCGGGAGATGGTGACCAGGGCTCGTGAGTCTCTGGAGCAGTTACTGGGCCGCTGGCAGGAGCACCACGAGCAAGTGGAGCAGCTGCAGCAGTGGATGTCGGAGCGCGAGGCCGAACTCCAGGGCTTGCTCCTCTGCGACACCCTGGAGGCCAAGCGGAGCCGGCTGGAGAAGCTCCAGGTTCGTGCCTCATTGCTCGTCTCCTTTTGGAACTCTTTATTCGTTCTTAGGAGAGGATTGGTGGCCGAGCGTATTAGTGCACCGCAGCTCGGAGAGTATGGAGCGAAATCGCGTACCTGGACGAGCGTCGTACTGACGTGCGGTTGCGTATCGCCACCTCTCGATGCACAATAAAGACCCCAGACTAGCAGTGGTACCACACTGGGTGAATTTCTCATCTACAGCGTAAACCGGCATTGCCATACCTCAAAGGCAGACCGACCTTGTGCTGTCTAAGCATGAACATCAAGTTTGGTTTTCTTTTAGGGGCGAAGCTCCGTAGGGGCCAGCCATGTCCGTATGTCCATCCGCCGTAGGCCGGCGTCATGTCGTGGCATCATGTGAAGTCAAAGTGCCACATGATGTCATGGAACTCTGCTAAATTTAAACACAGCAGTATAACTTTGCACAGGAGTGTGCAGTGTCTCGGTTATCGCCGCAGTTTATTTACGGGACACGAGAAGGAACCGCTAATGTTTTTTTTGATGAATACTTTTCTGCCTTGGAGCGCCAGTCGTAGTTGCGCTGAAGGGAGTCTTCTGCAGCCCCTGGAGATGCCAAGTTTTTCAGCTTAAGATTGACTTCCACTCCAGAGCCCTTCAAGATGTTTCTTTGCAAGTTCTTGCTTCCTGCCAGCTTTTATTACCTCTCTGCTTTGTATCGACTTACTTTCTTTCCAATTTAAGACAGCCCCAAGGCTATTGGATTTATAGAGAGTAGTCATGCAACTGACCATTGAAGAGGATCTGAAAAAAATACGGGCGATAAAATTCATATGGGAGTAAATACGCCAAAAATTTTACTTCTCGTAAAGAACGCCCCCCTAACTTTGCACGATTTTTCGGAAAATGCGTTTTCTGCAGTAATAGGTAATTGAAGATATAAATTTGTTTACTAGAATGGAAAGTTGGAGCGAGTTGGTAAGAACTCATGTTGAAAACAGCGCGAAAATCCACGGACAAGGAGAAGAGAACCCCACAGGCCGAGGCGTTCTCTTCTTCTTGTCCGTGTGATTTTCGCGCTGTTTTTCAACATAGATAAAATTGTTGTTCGCCTAAATGTCCTAGCAATTTGATTCTACCCTTCAGGTAGCCACCAATGTCACAAATTACTGCAGCCTGCGAGAGCCCATTCTTAACTTGTTGCTCGGAATTGTGTGGTCCAGAGGTGTAGAGCGTCGGCTTCTTTTTTGACTGCAGGTGGTGCGGGAGATGGTGACCAGGGCTCGTGAGTCTCTGGAGCAGTTACTGGGCCGCTGGCAGGAGCACCACGAGCAAGTGGAGCAGCTGCAGCAGTGGATGTCGGAGCGCGAGGGCCGAACTCCAGGGCTTGCTCCTCTGCGACACCCTGGAGGCCAAGCGGAGCCGGCTGGAGAAGCTCCAGGTTCGTGCCTCATTGCTCGTCTCCTTTTGGAACTCTTTATTCATTCTTAGGAGAGGATTGGTGGCCGAGCGTATTAGTGCACCGCAGCTCGGAGAGTATGGAGCGAAATCGCGTACCTGGACGAGCGTCGTACTGACGTGCGGTTGCGTATCTCCACCTCTCGATGCACAATAAAGACCCCAGACTAGCAGTGGTACCACACTGGGTGAATTTCTCATCTACAGCGTAAACCAGCATTGCCATACCTCAAAGGCAGACCGACCTTGTGCTGTCTAAGCATGAACATCAAGTTTGGTTTTCTTTTAGGGGCGAAGCTCCGTAGGGGCCAGCCATGTCCGTATGTCCATCCGCCGTAGGCCGGCGTCGGGTGCTCGTGCTTCTGCTCGTGAGATCACGTGCTCACGAGCACGTGAGCACATGCTCACGTGCTCCTGTAGGGAAAAAAAAAAAATCGGAAAAAAAAAGATGAAAAACAATTATAAAAAAAGAAAAAAAAGAGTAGGGGGTTTTGAGATGCCATCCCATCTGTCTGCTTAAAAAAAGAAAAAGAAGAAAACCACGCATTCTCCTACCGCCATGAATGAAAAGGACCGAAAAGCTTGGCATGCAGCGCCTCAGCGTCTACGTAGACAGCAAGCTGCTCCGGAGACCAAGGCGCGAGAAGCTGCTGCACAGCGTCAAAAACGCCAAGCGGGCCCGGAGTTGAGAGCTCGGGAAGCGGCGGCAAAGTGTCAACGCCGGCAGCAAGCAGCAATACCTATGACCAAAATCAGTATCATCAGCACCACCCGAGCTTCGCCCCAATCAACATCATTCACCACGTGGAGATGCGGTCATTTTTTCCTGTTCACTAAGTAAAACGAGGAGATGCTTAGCCAAGGGTCCGATTGCGGCAGTCTATTTTGTACCTTTTATTTTATTTTTTTGCCTCAGTCCGGTTATTTTACATGATGGTAAAATTCTATCAGCTCACCAACGTTTTCAATTTAATGCAAAAGCATTAACTGTCTCATGGAGCGAGCTGACTTCATCAGCTTTGAAACAGCACCAAACAGCACCTTAAATCCTTTTTCCAAGCAGCTCCCAGCTATGAAACCACGTGCAAAGCTAGCCAACGGCACCTTTTACACTTCGGTCCCATTGGCTGGTGCGCGTCGACGAGGCTCCCATTCGCCGGACACGCAGCGTCATGGGGTGGCCGGTCGTTGAAACTAACGCTGCGCGTCAGTTCCAACGACCGGCCACTTCATGGCGCTGCGTGTTAGTCAGCGCACCAGCACGCGGAGAGGAAGTATGATGTACATGCTTTCGCATTCACAACTTATAAGAAGCGCTTAGGTGTACCTCGAGCCTTTTTTTGTTATTCTGCCGAGATATTGGGAGGAAAACAGAGAAGGTTTGCGGGGGCAAGAAAGAAGGGGGAGAACGAAAAGTATATACATTCTTTTTACACGCATGATCACGTAATTGGACGTGCACCATGTATGAGATATAAAGTTCTTTGATAAAATAGAAATGTCGGGCACATTGAAGAAATTGGTTAGAGTCTACTAAGTACCCTTTCTTATTACTTACCTAACCAGGCGAAGTTCCATTGAAATGTTTTCATTTATGATCTGGATATCTGATAACCAATGGCAGCTTGTGCTAAATGAGGGTCGGCTGTGCACCATCAGCGTTGCCGTCGTTCCATGGCACGGTGGAAACCTCACAGCGGGCATGAATGTTTTGTCTCGCTGAAACTCATTGACCAACCGCTTACCGATTCCTTTCTTCAGGTCACAGGAGGGACACAAAGTCAGCGAATCTTATAGCTCAAAATGTGTTATAGGGCTGAGTTTCAAAAGAAAAGCGATGCACTATGCTCGAGCGTTATGCCTAATCGGCACAGGGGTCAAGGTGTCCCGTTACACCGTGATGTCACGCGACACTTTGACATCACATGACACCCTGACATCGCATGACACCCTGATGTCCTGTGATGTAAGAATGCACGCTGCACGTGTCCAGCCGATTTGCAACACACTTCTTTGCATCTCCGAGTTTGTCAGATATGATTGAGACGTGCTTAACTTTTAAGAAGCCAATTTCGGGGAGTCTTAGGCACTGATGACACGTCGGTCAAGTCCCCTTCAAACTTGACGTCTTGCTGTTTGCAGGAGACGCTTGGAGAGCTGCGAGCCAAGGAACTTGAGGTGGACTCTCTGACCGAGCGGGCGCAGCAGCTGCACGGGGGACACGGCGGAGGACGACGCAGCAGCCGCCTGGCCGACCTGGCCCTCAGATACCAGCAGCTCGTCGCGTCGCTTGGGGTGAGCGGTCTTGTATTGTATTGTATTGTGCCTTTGGATGTGATGCGCCTTTGGGTAATCCATTTAATGAGAATGTGAACTAGTTTTATATGACCCTGACTCTTACTAAAACAGTTGACATTTGAAAGAGGAGCATTAATGGTATTTTGAAGGCCTGACTGGAACAAGGTGAGTAACTCTTGTATATGGTAGTGTTTGCGTCTTTAAATTCAAAGTTAAAGAATGGGTAGCTAGATGTAGCAAAAGGATTTGTAAATCCTCTTGATCATGTATAGTTGGGCATCATTTTAGGTTTAATTTATTGTTAAATTCTTTATTTACTTACCGTCTCTATTTAGATTGCAAACTACCGTGAAATTCTGTAAGAACGCCCACCCAAAGTGAAGAGATAAATGGTGAAAAACATGGGGTGAGCTGTCTTTGGGGATGCGACAGCAAAACTTTAAAAAATTAATGATAAACACCGGGATACCCGCTACAAACCACGGGACGCGGGAACTGATACAACAGATCGCGGACACAGCAAATTCGCGTTTCCCGATCCGATAAGCACGCGGGAATTCGCTACGAACTCCCGTGGCACGGGAAAGGAAACCGCAGGTTGCGAACACAGCAGATTCGCGTTTTACGGTGTGAAGGACCTAAGGAAACCCTCCAAGAACTCGCATCTCAAGAAAACTGATATCGAGGAAGCAGTAGGTTCAAGTTTCATGGTGCCATGAACATGCAGGAACCTGCTACAAACTTGCTTGTCACGGGAACTGATATCGCGCGCTCAGATCGCGGACAAAAACGGAGGAATCTGCTACAAACTCGCATGTCACAGTAACGAATACCGCAAATCGCAGACGCAGCTTAATCGCATTTCACGATGCAACATACACGCGGGAACAACTCGCGTGTTACGGGAATCGATATCGTGCGCGCAGATCGCGGATAAAAATGCTGGAATTTGTTACAAACTCGCATGTCACGGGAACGGATACCGCAGGTCGGGGCCGCAGCAGATTCACATTTTACGTAACACGCAGGAACTCGCGTGTTACGGAAGCCGATATCGCGCGCGCAGATCGCGGACAAAAACGGAGGAATCTGCTACAAACTCGCATGTCACAGTAACGAATACCGCAAATCGCAGACGCAGCAGAATCGCATTTCACGATGCAACATACACGCGGGAACAACTCGCGTGTTACGGGAATCGATATCGTGCGCGCAGATCGCGGATAAAAATGCTGGAATTTGTTACAAACTCGCATGTCACGGGAACGGATACCGCAGGTCGGGGCCGCAGCAGATTCACATTTTACGTAACACGCAGGAACTCGCGTGTTACGGAAGCCGATATCGCGCAGGCAGCAATCGATAGGGCTGAGTTTCAAAGAAAAGCGATGCACTATGCTCGAGCGTTATGCCTAATCGGCACAGGGGTCAAGGTGTCCCGTTACACCGTGATGTCACGCGACACTTTGACATCACATGACACCCTGACATCGCATGACACCCTGATGTCCTGTGATGTAAGAATGCACGCTGCACGTGTCCAGCCGATTTGCAACACACTTCTTTGCATCTCCGAGTTTGTCAGATATGATTGAGACGTGCTTAACTTTTAAGAAGCCAATTTCGGGGAGTCTTAGGCACTGATGACACGTCGGTCAAGTCCCCTTCAAACTTGACGTCTTGCTGTTTGCAGGAGACGCTTGGAGAGCTGCGAGCCAAGGAACTTGAGGTGGACTCTCTGACCGAGCGGGCGCAGCAGCTGCACGGGGGACACGGCGGAGGACGACGCAGCAGCCGCCTGGCCGACCTGGCCCTCAGATACCAGCAGCTCGTCGCGTCGCTTGGGGTGAGCGGTCTTGTATTGTATTGTATTGTGCCTTTGGATGTGATGCGCCTTTGGGTAATCCATTTAATGAGAATGTGAACTAGTTTTATATGACCCTGACTCTTACTAAAACAGTTGACATTTGAAAGAGGAGCATTAATGGTATTTTGAAGGCCTGACTGGAACAAGGTGAGTAACTCTTGTATATGGTAGTGTTTGCGTCTTTAAATTCAAAGTTAAAGAATGGGTAGCTAGATGTAGCAAAAGGATTTGTAAATCCTCTTGATCATGTATAGTTGGGCATCATTTTAGGTTTAATTTATTGTTAAATTCTTTATTTACTTACCGTCTCTATTTAGATTGCAAACTACCGTGAAATTCTGTAAGAACGCCCACCCAAAGTGAAGAGATAAATGGTGAAAAACATGGGGTGAGCTGTCTTTGGGGATGCGACAGCAAAACTTTAAAAAATTAATGATAAACACCGGGATACCCGCTACAAACCACGGGACGCGGGAACTGATACAACAGATCGCGGACAAAAACGGAGAAACTGCTACAAACTCGCATGTCACAGTAACGAATACCGCAAATCGCAGACGCAGCAGAATCGCATTTCACGATGGCAACATACACGCGGGAACAACTCGCGTGTTACGGGAATCGATATCGTGCGCGCAGATCGCGGATAAAATGCTGGAATTGTTACAAACTCGCATGTCACGGGAACGGATACCGCAGATCGGGGCCGCAGCAGATTCACATTTTACGTAACACGCAGGAACTCGCGTGTTACGGAAGCCGATATCGCGCGCGCAGATCGCGGACAAAAACGCGGGAACTTGCTGTGAACTCGCTTGACAGACGTACCGGTACCGCAGATCGCGCGGTTCATGCAATTCCCGTCGGACATCACGTGACGTCCGACGTCAGAATTTTTATGTTACAGATATTTAGCCAGAAAAACAGGATAGACGATCTCTCGGGGGAGGGCATCCTTATGGAATTTTATAGTATGTGAGGATATATAAATCAATTAAAATTGACTGAGCTTGGCAGTGGACAAACGGAAGCTCGGGAAGAACCGTAACAAGTCCAGCTGGATATATGGGGTTCGACAGGGGTGGAAAGTTTGGAGAATGGCTTGGCAAGTATTCAATATTATATTAAAAATAGTATAGAACAAACTAATTAGTGATGGGTCAGCTTGAACTTACATAAACAAAGAAAGAAAGGACGGGACAGGACAAAACAGCTCTTTTGTCTTCGTTTGATTCTGCAAGTTTAAGCTGACTCATCATCAATATGTACCAACTAGCTTAACTAAAGCCTGTAACGATATAATTAATTCCTTCGAGCCCAAAACTGACTGTTCACAAGTGCCTCGTGCTTGTAACAGTTCCTTATAAACAACTACTACTGATCACTGCAAAAACATTTCGGAAGAATTTGGAACTTGTTATAACTAGGTTGCAATGTATAATATAGACCAGTCTAGAAATTTCTTGGTCAGATGATGACAAAAACAATAAGCTGTAAAAAGAGGCCAGGAACAGTTTTCTTCGAATCGTTAGTTTTTAATATTCTTTGTAAGATGGTGGGGTGTCTTATAAATGAATGTCGTTGCCACGTAGAGCATTTTTGACGTAAACCTTTTCAGTCCGTTTCAGATTTCATTTGCTTCACTGATCCCGTGTTGCAGGAGGCAGTGACCAAGTGGACCCAGTGTGTGGCCAACCATCAGGCCTTGGACAAGCACATTGCCGATTCACAGCTTCAGATAAGCCAAGCAAACGACAAGCTGTCCCAGTGCGAACTCACCGACGGCTCCCTGGGCCAGCTGGAGAACAAACTGGCAATCATTCAAGTAATGCTTCTCGATTCATTTTTTTTTTATTTAAGAAATATTTTAACCTTAAATCCAGTGTCCTTTTGAAGATTGCACTTCTGGTAATAGTTACCTTTATTGCACTAGGACTCGCCCCTGCCAAAAGCCTAGGCACGGTTCATCGTCAGTGCCGTCAAGTGAATTCAAACTATGATGCATTAGGAGTGATAGCACTGGCACTTTATTTTTGCTCATGGTCATATACCTGCAATTCTTTGGTTTAGTGCAGTAATACTCTGAGATCTAAACTTGTTTAACCACAATGGTAGGTACATCCTGCGCTTTTGTCTAGAAGAAACCCAATATTTTTATACATTTATTACTGCCAGAACATTTGCACGACCTAACAAATTGGCAATGACAAACGCAACATCTTTATGATCGTCGTTGTTGTCTCAGCAACATAAAGTGGGGAGCTTACATTTTGTGTGCCAATTTAAATGTAACAAATTTTGATCCTAGTTAGTACTAGCCATATTTTCTAAACCACAATCCACACCCGGTATGCAATCTGCAATTGAAAATATAAGCCAAAAAGGAAAAGCTGTTCTTTTGGATTGTCTGCACCCATTGTATACTAGTCTTCACCTCGTGCACAATCCGCATCAAGTACATAGTCTGCACGTAAAAAAAGATTTTGTACATTGCACACCTTGAAAATGCCTGCTTTGTTAGTGTAGAAAATATCTTGCAAAAGCCATCCTCAACATAATCTGTCATTCACGAAGTTCGTCACGTCTCGTCATAATGAAAGATCTTGAAAAAAACAAATCCGCATATAGCCCGCACATGTAGATAGTTTGCACTGTGTAGGATTTCAATCTTTAAATGTATACGATCCATGGATTATAATCTCGAAAATACATTGGGTAAGTACTGTAAGCCAGTGATAGCAGATATGCATAGGTGTCCACGTCTACAGAGTGTTTCGTGTTTCGTTTTTTCATGCAGGAGGTGACGCACAGCAAAGAGGCCCTAGTGTCCCTGGTGCAGGCGGCGACGGAGCAGTGTCAGGTGGTCTTGGGCGAGACGGCCCCCGTGGGACACGCCCCCCTGAGCAAAGCCCTGCAGGGTCTCACGGAGGCCAAGCTGGCTCTGTTGCAGCGACTGTCCGCCCTGCGAGCGACGCTGGATCACGCCCGGCAACTCTGGGGCGGCCTTGTGGCACTCACCAAGCAGGCAAGTTGGCCGACGTTCCCCGCGCGCCGTGTCGTGCAATCTTTTCCCGATTCTAATGCCGACGTTCGTGTGAGGCTTGTCTCCGCATTATCCGCGGGAAAGATGCAGGCAAAGCTCGTAAATGGCGCGCATTAGGATGCAGTGTTGTGGCAAGCGGGAGAAAACTAGCGAGGAGAATTCATTTTACAGCGACGGCTGTTTTAGTGGCTTCCCAGCTGCATTTGCGGCGGCGGATTTGTACTGGACAGAAAGCTCTAGTTCGCCCCTCAGCCGAGAGATGGCAGGAGCGCCCACGAGCCCGGCATCTCTTGGCCTACTTGCACCGGAGAGCTACGAATCTGGACAGCTTCGCTGCAGTGCTCGGAAAGGTGCAGATTTTTTTTATTAACTAGGAAAGCAAATGTTGATAAATGTTGCACCTTCCTTGTAAGTGATTTTTTTAACACAGAATGCGTCTAAGGGATGGAATACCTGAGGAAAGCGTAACGGAATGCCATGGAAATTATGACGAAATGTGTAACATACTTTAGAGGACAGTTTGTACAAAAGAACAGATACAGTCTAAGCTCATTACAACAGACCTGGTTACAACAGACATTTGGATATAACATACCGATTTGTGAAGTTCGGTTGGTTTTCCTCCACATACCATTGACTCAACTTCATATCTGCATACAACATACTCCTCTTACAACGGACCGAAATCTTGGTCAAAATCAAGGTCTGTTATAACGAGCTTAGACTGTAGTTGAAAAGAAATAGCAACTAATTGAGAAGAAAGCACGAAATTCTGAACGCGCACCGACGGGAATCGAACCCACGATCCCCCGATACGAGCCCAATGCCCTACTGCTGTGCCAAAGGGGCAGTGGCAAATGCAAACACCGAATGCTGGACACATGGCGTTCGGCAGAGGCGTTCGAATAGTGAGTAGAGACAAAGACAGCTAGCTTAATATCAACCCACTAATCATTCCAACCAGAGCTCAGTGTTCTGACGTACCCGTGTGCTCTCGTCTCCTCTCCCTCTGTTTCTATTCATTTAACCAAAGGAGATTGAACAAAAACAAATAACTGCAGACTTAGCCACAAGCCCCAAAGAGAACCGCGGAAACACGTTTTGTGTGTAATGCCTCTATCTATTGGATGAAGATATTTTAACATATCCCAACCAAGTGACAGCCATAAACTATTGGTGCTCAGTCGATCCTTAAACGTCTTGAACGTGTCCGTGCATATACTGAAGGGGTCACGAACAAAAAAATCTATCTTCCCAAATCTTAATTTTCTTATATTCATTAAACCACAAAGATGTTGATTCCTAAGTATTAGGGCGAAATATTGCGTCTGCACTTTATGAAATGTGTCTAAAAACTTGGAGGACGCTTAAGCTTCACCGAGTGGAATGCGATGGCGTTATTGGGCTTCGTTCACATCGCCTTCTCACTTGCTTCTCATGCTCTTCCTGCCGGTGAGCATGAGGTGCGGCGGACATGGCCTAGTCAGCAGCATGTCTGGCTTGCAACCGAAGGGTCCTGGGTTCGAATGCCCCCTAAAATTCTTCAATTTTTTCTTTAAGGCAAATGAATTACTTTATAAAGTGAAATCATTTGAGACATGCGGCGATCTTTAATTCGCATTACATGTCATGTTTTTTAATCACTTTCATTCCACGCGTGACGTCACGTTTCACGTGAGCATTGTGGGTTGTTGGAAATTTCCGCGCAAGGTATGTGGCTGTGACGTTATGACCCTATCGACCAACCAGGATTTTCCCGTCACGCCACCGACGCCGGCTTTTCTGCGACATAAGCTCCTTAACCCCTTAACTGGGGAGTGCGTCTTTAGACATGCGCAAATTTTGCCCGCAGATTGGGGGGCGCGTCTATAGACGCGCTACACTTTCTTTGCTGTTGGGAAGCGCGTCTTTAAACGCTCGCTCAATTTAGCGTGTGGGTGGGATGCGCCATCTATCCTCGTGTATCGGAAACATTTATAGTTTTAAAAACAATGCATACATGGCAGCACAAAAAAAAAAAAGGTTGAAGAATCCTGCATGATCCCTTTGACTGTTTGTTTGGAAAATGGCGTCCAGCAAACGCTAGCGCGTCCCTTGACTGACGAAGAAATCGCTGAGCAGCTGCAAAATACTCGCAAGGACAGCGACTGCGATGTTGATTTCTCGAGTTCGATGGAATGCTCCCCGGGATCCGACACGAAAATTGAAGATGACACAGCCGTACAATTCTTTATAAAAACACCATCAACATCGGGGTCTGCTGCAACCTGGCAAGACGCCAGCACAGTGAAAGATCCATTTCGGATTGTAGAAAGTGCCGGGGTGCACATCCAACCTGATAAAATAAATTTGTTTTAGGTTTTGAGATTATTGTTATACCTTCAAGAGCTAGAAACACTTAAAAAAAAAATCTCCCCATTTTACGAATGATTTTGGTCAAAAAAGTCCCCAGTTAAGGGGTTAACACTTTGCATTAAAATCGGGTGCTTTTTTTTTACTGCCTGAAACGACCATGCAACGTTCTACCTCAGCATGAGCAACAAAATGTCACGATGGCTGAGGAAAACGGTTGAACAAATATTCAGTTTTATTTCATCTTCAAATAATATATTGGGCGTGATAAAAGCATTAAGTTTTTTATTGGCGTTCTTGTATTAGTTGGCACTACATCATGTGATTAAGATACAGTTTCGGTTCCAGACATGCCCAGTCTTTTGTCGTTTGGTAACTGTCGTAACTGATGCTGCTCGTCCCGCCATGGCTCGTATTCGTTGTGGAACATTGTTGTGGAACTGCATTGTAAGTTAGAATTATAAAAAAAAAACATAAAAGTTTAGCAAAAAGAAAAAGAAAAGCCAAGAGGATTTGAATTTAGAACTTTGCGAAGTCAGTAACAAGAAGGAACGAGCGTGTGTGACCTCTTGACTATCAGCTGATCCGTTTCAGGCCAGTTATTTATGCGGGTGTAGTCGGAGGACGTTGCACTAATTTTCCACGACCGGCTTCATGGTCGTGAGTTGGGATCCATTAATTTTTTTTTCGCACAATCTTCCTCAGCAGTATTTTTTCATGCTGCTCTTTAAGTGTGCAAAGGCGGTTCATTTCGCTTATATTTCCAGCCTTCTCATCCTTTTTCTGCGAGCGGATCAACATTTTTCCGATCAAAGAGAACGCATTCGCGGTTCAGAGTTCTGAATTTCTGGAAAACATTCCACGGTCCCCTTAAGAATTTTTTATGACAGTGCTGACTACTTTTAAGGCTTTGTCAAGCTGGATTTGCGAGGCTTTGTCAGGCCTCATACTATCTGTTGCTTGTGACTTCAGTTAAAAGTTCTATGGTTTCTGAGTTTAAGAAGTTGAATGTGTGACACAAGTGTGCGCTTCTGGTCATCAGGTTACAAGCACGGTCGAACCTTTGGAAAGTTCCTTAGAAGACGCTGCCAAGCTTCAAGAGACCCTTGCGGAGAAGAAAGCCCAGGCAGAGAGGTCCAAGGTTCGTCACTTCTGGCCTCACCAATTCTTCTTAAAAGTGTGCACGTGCAAAGCTCCTGTAAATGCAGAATTGCATTCTAACAGGATCTAGCTCAGATTTTTCAGACTCAGACATCACGGTGTCATGTGCTGTCTTGTGTGTTACCACGTCATGGGACGTTATTGCGTCACTTGACACCATGACACCGTTGTCACTTGACATCATGACTTGATGCTGCCACATCAGATCACATGACTTCACAATGTCACATGACATTGTGCCATGTGATGACACTGTGACGTAACGTGACCACGTCTCGTGACGTCACAGTGTCGCATGACACTGTACCGCGTGATGTGATCTCACTTGATATTATGACTTGACACTGTGTCATGACGTTACGTAACCACGTCGCCCAACGTCACGTCTCACACTTGATGTCACGTGATTCAGGCCGGGTCTGCCAATACAAACAAAAACATAAAGGCCCATAATTTCTTATATGTTGCACTTCTGCATATAACGGTTTGATCGATAGATGCTAATACATCTGCCAGTTTTTTCATGGAGATACATTGCCCTTTCTACCTTCTGCGGTTCAATAATTTTCTTGCTGTAGCTATTTGCTTCTTCGGTCGTGTCTTCTCTCGCCAGGTCATCGAACAGCGGTTGCTTCAAGAGCAAGCGCAGGTGGACAACCTGAAAGCGCGGGCCACTGACCTGGACAAGAGCCACCCAGGCAACGAGCACACCAGACCTGCGATGGAGGCAGTCTCCCGTTTCGAAGCAGCACGCAAGCGTGCCGAGGTATTCATTTTCTTACAAACTTGCCTTTTTGTGTATTGCAATGGTCATGATGATTTCGGTATGACTAATGGGGACAGTTATTGGGAGGTTTTGAAAACAATGCATGTTGTAGAACCTCATATTGCTAGCATAATGTTACTATGAATGCCGTTTCTCAGCTTCTGGATTATTCAAACCAAAAATCATCATGTTAATTTTATTCTTTTGTTTTGTGAGAATTATTTGTTAAGTTGTATGTCCATTCCTCTACGGAAATTCACGAAAGTTTATAAAGGATCATCTCTACACACCTTCCAGAAACACTTTATAGCTATTGCATGATGCAATCTTGTATTCCTATCACACAGATTTAATCATAATCACTCATTCGTACATCCACCGCTCTTTCTGATCTTTGTTCATCTCGTCCCATTATTTTTCCTTTCGAATTACTACTCCCTTCAAGATAAAAACAGCTCTTGGAATCTCAGACTACTCTTGCTTGTGATTGTGGTTGTCACGTTAATATAGATGCCCCTCAGTATAGGCAAAATGTTTGGGGATGAACTGGGCATATACAGTAGACTCCTATCAAGACGAACACGAAGGGGCCTGCAAGAGTTTGCATAGACGGAAACGCACATGCAAAGTTGTTAGTGTTAGGCAAATATTAATGTGAAACATTCTTTGGCTAAGTGTTCAGCATTTCGTGAAGCCCTAAAACTGAAGCCTGGATAAAAGCGTCACGGCAAGGCTCGACACTGATTGGTTTTCAGCGGGAGGAAGAGACCATTGCAGTAAAAAAGTGTTTGCACCAGGCTGGAATCGAATCCAGGCCATTTAGATGAGTAAGCGAGTGTCTTTCCAGCATGTCGCGACGCATCGCCTTGAGTTGAGGTGCTATTTGGCGGGAAAGCCCCGCAAGGCATCCATTCTGCGTCCTGCAGATAGCAACTTGACACCCTGTCACACGTTTTTAAAACGCGGGTTAGCACCGGTATTTCCATTCCAGGAATTGCAATGGAGTGTACGTGCCATGCGTCAAGCCAGTCGCTAAACTAGCCGATGAAGAGCGCCGAGAGCTTAGACACCACACGTTTCACGTGCAACACACAATTGCCCAGCAATTTGCTGTGCATTTTTTTTCTGCAATGCTTCTATGGAAACCCAGCCAAACGCTCCCAATTCGTTCAGTATATTCAAAACTTTTCTCACATGCATATTCGTCTTGTCATGAACGACTTACTTTTGGACGATTCTCGGGAGTTTGAACCTAGTAACCCAACTCGATTCGTCTCCTTGTGTTCAGGGACTGGTTGAGACCACTGAACAGGACGTACCGGAATCACCTCGATTTCAAGAATGCTTGTGACGATTTGGTGACCTGGTTGCGCCAGCTCCGAGAAAAGCTCCCCCCATTCACCCGGTCTCTGAGTGATCGGCTGAGCCTCGAGACAAGCATCTCTGTCTTGGAGGTATGTGTCTTGGGCTTCGCTTCACTCTTTCATGTTTTTGCATGCATTTTATGACAATAGCCGTTATATGCATGGTTTTACAGCGGATTTCGGGGTGTGTTTCATTTAAGTCTTGAGGCTGTTGTGCGGGTATTCGAATTTTCGAATAGTACTGTATTTACTCGTACCATGAACGCGCTCGCCTAATGAACGCACCCCCCAAGTCGGCTCTCAAAATTTCGACTTTTTTTTTCACTCGCGTATTAAACGCACCCCCAACTCGGACGTCAAAATTTTGACCCCCTCCCCCACGCGCGCGAAATGAAGGCAGCGACGTTGCGAATGCATGGGCAGCGTGTGCGAACAAAACGCCTTGCAAAGGGCGTTAAAAACATAAAAAAACGATCCAAGGGAGGCAAGAAAAAAAAAACATGGAGAGGAGCTTTTTCTCTTTTTGCACATCGCAGTCTGGACTTTAGGGTCGCGCGCCACGCGCAAGGAAATAAGAAAGAGAAGCGGAGAAGCCCTCGCCTAAGCAAAGCGAAACAAAACAACTTGCGAAAGGCGGCAAAAAAAAAATCCACAGAACCAGGAGAAAAGAAAAAAACACATAAAGAGGAGCTTTTTTTTCTTTTTTTTTTCACAGCCCAGTTTGGTCCCGGGGTTGCGCGCTGCACGCAAGGAGATAAGAAAGAAAAACGGAGAAGCCCTCGCCTAAGCAAAGAACACATAATGAAGGCATCCTGCCCTCGCCTCCTCCTCGCACTTTGGAAAGAGAAGCGAGAAGCCCTCGAAATGAACGCACTTTTCTATCCTGGTACAGCGAGGTTGCGAATGCATGGGCAAGCGTGGGCAAACAAAGCAACTTGCGAAAGGTGGGAAAAAAAAACACGGAAGCAAGAAAAAAAAACATGGAGCGGAGCATTCTTTTTTTTTTTTTTTTGCGCATCGCAGTTTGGTTTTGGAGTCGCACGCTGCGCGCAAAGAGATAAGAAGTTAAGTACAAAAGGTCCGTTCATTATGCGAGTAAATACGGACGCAAAATTTTTTTTCGCATAATGAACGCCCCCTCCCCAACTTTTCATTGATTTTTCGGAAAAAAAAGTGTGTTCATTCTGCGAGTAAATACGGTAGTTTAGAAAAACTCCGAGGACACCTCAGAACTTCTTATGAGTTGTAAATGCGAAAGCATGAATGTCCAGTTGAATGCTGCGGAGCTTTGCTGCCTCCAACAATGTAGATGCTTGAAGCAGCGCCATGTTCGTCGGCGCCCAGAAGAGCAGAATTGGCCGAGCACGCGCCACCGAGTTCCTTTTACCGGCACGGGGGCCCGCAGCGCCGTGGAGTGGCATTCCTTGAAACTAGGTCATATGCCAGGCAAGGGGAGTTTATTAAGGCGAACGCCTTATATGTCTCATCATTCAGTCGACCTTCAAAGTCCTTGAGGGAAAACACGTCGAGACACGAAAGGTACTAAAACCGCCGACATGAAAGATAGAAAAATCCACGGTTTGCTACTGGACCACGAGATGGCGTTACTTGTGCCAGAATCAGCCCTCCAAAAAGACTTTTCGCTCTTGTCCCTCGGCTGGCGTCGAACCTGCAACCTTTCGTTCAGTAGTCCGATGCGGTACCCCTCCGTCCATGCCGGAAGGGTACCGCATCGGTACCCCTCCGGCACGAAAGGTAGAAAAACCCACGGCGACACCCACGACGACGCGAAAGGTAGATAAACCCGCAGTTCGCCACTGGACCACGAGATGGTGTTACTTGTGCCAGAATCAACCCTCCAAAAGACTTTTCGCTCTTGTCCCTTGGCTGGCGTCGAACCAGCAACCTTTCGTTCAGTAGTCCGATGCGGTACCCCTCCGGCACGGACAGAAGGGTACCGCGACATCCGTAAATCATATGTCTCTCTTTAATGCGATGGCTGCTGCCGACACATCGGCTGCTGCATCGGATGCTGCTGGCGCTAGTTGCTTTATGAGCAGTGTGCGACGCGGACGTCTACCGAGTAGTATGCCATGTCGGGCGCGCCTCGTGGGGAGTCATTGCAGATGGCATCAGCTGCGTTCCACGCTGTTTGCATTGTCTGTCTTTATTGCATCGGTGCTTGGGCTTTCGCCTTCAAGTCGTCTTAGGGATAATATAAGAGACCCTGTGAATTTTCTATGTTTCGCTGCTACAGACTACAGGCTTCGCTCCATGGGACAGGGGACTTTAGGTGCCGTTTGACGCAGCTTCAAGAGCTGATAACACAGGTTCGCTCCATGGGACAGTTAATGCTTTCGCATTAATAATTCGCTATTCTATATTCACTTTTGGGTGAACTGTGATATTCATACTTTTCGAAGTGTTGATTGCGGCGGGCTAGCCCCGTTGAGTGCGCTTCTCACCGAGCATGTGTGCACTGCGGGGAAGCGATTCCCGCGGAGCTAGCAGGCTGTGCAAGTATTGCCTCCCCGCAGCGCACGGGTGCTCAGTGAGAAGTGCACGCAACGGGGCTAACGCCATAGGTATTGCTTTCCCGCAGTGCACGGGTGCTCGGTGAAAAGCACACTCAACGGGACAAACCCGTCACGATTATGCAAGAGTATGTGTTAGGCAGTGATGTCCTAGCAGCCCATCTTCATCATTCGTGTTTTATTTTTGTCAAATTTGAAGTAGGACAAAGAATATTTGCATATAGCAAACAGATTTATAAATTCCCTCAGTTAGGATAGCTGCAACAAATCTGTTGTTTACATGCCATGGTTCATAAATATAATTGTATTAGAATTGACTGAGCTAAGTGGACAAGTGAAAGGCTGAGAACAACCTTCAGGAGTTCAGCTGAATTTTCATTTAAGCATAGTGCACAGTATCGAATGACTCTGAGAAACTATTCGCTATTCTGTTGGAAAATATTAGACCAAAACCACTTTTCGCTTCGAATTTACTTCAAACTCAAAATTTACTGTTTTCACATGACTAAAGTCATAGCATGACATTGCAGCTTTATGTGATGTGGCATTATGGAGAATGTCTTTTCTTAGCTTAGTAACAAGATTTCTCACTCACAAAGTTTTTTTTTGTGTAGCATAACACTTTGAAACCATGACATGACATTGTGATGTCACGGCATGTGATAAACTTTGTCATGTGATGAAATAACGTCATGTGACTCAGTGACGTCAGTTACATCATGACATCACTTGACTCCATGATATGACATGACATTGTGATGTCATTGCATGTGACATCATTGTACCATGATGTCACGTGACACGGTGATGTCATGTGACACCAAGGTGTCGCATGACACTGACGTGACATGACATCATGGTTAGTGGGCAGTGTGACTGTGTGTAGTCTGTGCAAGCAGAGTGTGCAGCACTGTCACCGCAGTTAATTTTCAGGACATGGCAAGGAACCGGCAATTTGTTTCTGGTCAATGCAGGAACTGCTTGCCAAACGCGCTGAGGGGAACCTGAAGATGGAAGCCGTGACCACCGCCGCCGAGCGTGCCAAAAGCACCACCTCGGAACCAGGCATCGGACTGCTGGACAACCAGACGGCGGCGCTTCAGGGAGACCTAACCAGCCTCTTTGACGAGATCTCGGCCACGAGAGAAAAGCTCGGTGAGGGCTTCTTGACTTTAGAGGGCTGTGTAGTACAAGTACCGTATTTGCACAAATATAACGCGAGTTTTTTTCCGGAATTACGTGCTCCAAAATGCACCTCGCGTTATATTCAAAATCGAGTTCAGTCACGAGGCCCGCGAGTCTGGAGGAAGCTAGAGGAGAAAGCCATCCCTCCTGCTCAATGCAGGAGATCGGGTGGGAAACGAAGTTGGGGTGTGGGAGGGAATTTATTAGCTATTGGGCCACTTGAAGGGCGAATAGAAAACAAAAAAAAAGCATTTTTATCGCTTTTGTGTTTGTACAACGCGCGCACGCACGCCACAGAAACTCAGCGCGCGTGCCATCACGCCATGCGGGAATGCGGGCACTGGCCAATTCAAGCCAAGCCAAGCCAGGCCAAGTCAACACAAGCCAAGCCAAGACCACTGACCGCGTTTACGCAATCGTGCAACACGAGGTATTTGTTTATGCGGAGGGACCAGAACAAGAAGTGTGATTGTGTATCGGGTTCAGCTGTATTTTTCTGCCTGCGCATTTTTTAGTTTCTGCTACAGAGTGGTCTGGTGTTTGTGTGTTGGTGCTTCTGTTTCGTGCCTTGCTTGGATTGTGGGCTGCCTAGGAGCCCACGCCGAAGAAAAAGGAACTACCAGACAAGCGGTGCTGTGCTGCTGCCTATCTGCATAGTCGCCAAGTGGCAGGATGAGTGCAGTCAAAACATAAATTGATATTTCTTCTATTTCCATTGACTTTTCACTTCTACGAAGGCCCCCGAGTGCGAGAAATCGACGCGGCCTCGGCTCGCACTATAATAGTAATAATTTTTTTTTTATTTTTGAGGGCATCAAAACCTGCCCTCGCGTTATATACGTGGTCGCGTTATATTCGTGCAAATACGGTAGTCTTGGAAAAACAAAAATATATATGTATGGTTGCTTTTACTTTTTTGTCATTTTTGTCATTTTTATTCCTTGTTGCTTTGGCTTCAAGCATGCGCATTTGGTTGCTCAGCTTGCCTGTTGTGCAGGCATGCTGTGCCACAGAGTTGGCACAATGATGCCAGAGCTATAGAATTTTGTGCGCAAATGATCCTAGAGCTGTGTGACACGGCAAAGTGACATGAATTCTAATTTGAACAATAAATTGTTTATTTATTCATCAATAAACAAACAATGAAGATTGAATGATGACTACTGTGTCTATATACAACAAGGCTCGAGCAGATAGACTTCACTAGCATTTTATTGGGAAATGAAATGCTAAAACTTTTGCATATTTTGGGCTTTCTTTTACAGAGGAAAGTATAAAGCAACTTGCCAAGAAGTTTCAGCGATTTCAAATATATGGTAGCCCTTTCTATCTTTTCCACTATCCCACTTCTCAGTCTCTAGTAACTCTAGATGTTAATAGACTGATAATATTCCTAGCAGGGCATAGAGTCATTATTAATGTGGCACTATGCCACACCACGTTCATCCGCACTTATACATGTGCAAAGAAACTGAGGTCGTGCCCGTGCTTGCAGGCACGACGTGCTCCCAGTTGAGGGAGTTCCGGGAGGAGTATGAGCACGTGAGCGAGTGGCTGCAGCTCATGGAGGATGACATCAAAAACCAGAGGACCCTACTGTGGCCCACGCTGCAGGAGAAGAATGTGGCTTTCGACAAGGCTCAGGTATGGGCAGTTCTTGCTCCAGGCCAACAATGGGTTTATATATGCTCATATTCATGAACAAACCGTTTCATTCCAGCGTTACGTGACACTATGATATCACATGACACTGTGATGTCACATGGCAATGTGACGTCAGGTTACACCATGATGTCGCAATATTCCGTGATGACAGGATGTTACATCACAGTGTCATGAGATCTCATGGTGCCACCTGTTGTCACATGATATCACCGTGTCCTGTGATATCATAGTGTCATATAACGTCACAGCATCACGTGACATCATGTCACATAAAGATGTCACGTAACATTACAATATTATGTGACATCGCAGTGGTACGTGACACGATGTCATGTCCCGTGACATCACATCATGGTGTCACGTGATGCCATGATGTGCTGCTCGTTAAAGACCTCGTCAAATGCTATCGCACCTTCATTGCGTTTGACAGAATGTCTTAGGCTATTTTGTAGAAGTCCATCCTACAGTGTGTGACAGCACCGTGAATGCGCGCCCATTTCCGAATGTCCCCGTTTTTGCTGAACGCAGGGTCTGGTGGAGGAGCTGGAGAAGGGCCATGAGGCACTGGACAGGGTGACCCTGCTGGCCCAGGGCCTGCTCACCTCCCACCTGGACACCTACATCCGCAACCAGCTCACCCTGGTCAGCTCCCGCTACCAGGTGTCCCTCAACCTTGCCAAGGTAAGATTTACCGGAGAATCATTCAAAACCAAGTGAATGAGTGTTGCCGCCGCTGTACACCAAAGTGCTGTTGACTGTGCACAAAGGGTAAAACCCACAATTTTCTGTTGTAACGAACACTACTCTACAAACTCTCAGATTGCTGCAACTGCCTTGTCATATGTCAGTGTGGTAGACAGCTTTCAATCAGTCTTTTCTAACAAACACTGTACTATTTGTGTGCATCAGTAGGACTAGAAAAGGAATTCAGTGCAGAGTGAGGAGAGGAGTGCACAAGACAAGTGCATCTTGCCTCACTTTGTGTCTTTTTGTGCGCTGTATTTATTTTTCTAGTCAAGAATTAACCTGCCTGCATCACCACTTTAGTAGAATTTAAGCTGTTTGTGGGCATATATGATCAAGCACTCACTTAATCAAGCTCTAATCTCTAGTCATATCTGTGTCAACGGTGATCGCTTTGTATTATTCCATATTTTTTGGACTATTTATTTTGAATCTGGTTTATAGTCTGCAGGGCAAATTTCGTCTGAAAAATAACTTTCCCCTGAATAGTTCGCACCCAGTACATAGTGTACACCTGGCGCATACTCCGCACGTAAAAAAATTTGCATACACAGTGCAGTTTGAAAAATCCCTTCTGTATGATACAAGCATAAGAAGCTTGTATCATACAGAAATCATCATCGACATAATCTGTCACTTACAAAATGTTTCGCATCTCGTCTTAATTATCTTTAAAAAAACAAATTTTTGTATAGTTCACACCAGTAGGCATCCAGTCTGCACCGCGTAAACTTTCAACTTTTAAACATGTATATTCTGTGGGCTGAAGTCAGAAAAACAGGGTAACTTGTCCTCGACTAATCGATTGATTGCTACAGGACATGCTGAACAGGGCCAAGGAGAACCACGACCAGCACGAACAGTACAGGGCGGCCGCAGAAGCTGCCCGCAACTGGATGGAGACCACGGCGGCCGCCGTATCTCAGTGCTCAGGAGCTGCCGCTGGCAAGAACGAGGTTGAGAGCCAATTGGCCAAGGTTCAGGTGAGGGCCAAATGTATGAATATTTGTTTTGTATCTTTCACTTTGATAAAACTGGATGTCATCAACTGGGAGCACTGAAAGCCTGAGCCCAATCACTTGGGAAATCTCGAGGTGCATAATGTTGCGCATGTTTCCGTGTGCACATCATTGCACGTGTTTCCGAGCTTACAATGCGAAAGCTGCGTTACGGTTTCGGCATGTGAAATTTCATGCCCAGCATTTTATTGCAGGTAGCATTTTTGTGTGATCATTTTATATATGCCTCCTCGTCGTTCTCCAGGCACCTTTTGAAGATTGCAGTGATTGGCTTCCTAATATGTGCTCTGGAAGGTTTTTTTGAGTGCATGGGCAGGTTATTTATTAACAGTGTGCAAGTTATTTGAATATATGCGTGTAGGACTTGTGCCTTTAAACTGTATTAAGTAGGAGCACTCCTTACTTTGGTTTGCTTATGACATACAAGAAATCACATCTGAAATAATCTACCTAGACATGTAAATCTTAGCATTGCCTCAGAAAGTTAGGCATCTGTTATTTTTCCTTATTACAGCAGTAACAAGTTTCCTTTAAGTTAAGTAAGGAAAAGAGAGAACATTATTTTACCTCAGTTCCTTTCCCAGCCTTTTTCTAAAACTTGCGAGCATGACATAAATTTTCAAATGCTCCCATCATTTTATTTCCGAAAAAATGGATGTTTGGGAGGACCTTTGTTTTTAAAGAGGCTGCGAGTGATGCTGCTGCTTGCAAAATTATAAAAGCTTTTTTTTATCGTTCTAGCAGCACATTTTTTTTTACGTAGAAGTATGTCTTTTTCCGTGCTCGGAAGGGGGTGCAAAGTTGGGCGATCGATGTCACGAAAACTTGGTCACGAAAGTGACGTCACACACATAACACTGGAGCACCCACTGATTTGCATCACCACACTTCCTGACGGCGTGCCGTGCCTGCTGCCGAGAGCTGTGCAGTGCTTATGCACGTCCTTTTAATGCGATAGCATTTTTTAGCTAACCCCCATATTTCTTAGACTTTCTGATGTCCTAATGCTCAGTAGGTATGCGCAGTAGACCATTTCAGCTCACATTCTCACATTCCTTCAGATTCGCACCCTCTTCGAAGGACCTGACGACCTTGACGTCGTCCTAGAGGACACCCTAGACGTTGTCCTCTAGGACATCGTCCTTGAGGTCGTTCTTTAGGACGTCGTCCTTGAGGTCATCCTAAAGGTTGTCTTAGAGGTCGTCCTAGAGGTCATCTTTAAGATTGCCCTAGAGGTCAATCTAGACATCATCCTAGAGGTCATCCTTCAGATTGCCCTAGAGGTCGTCCTCTAGGATGTCGTCGTAGACGTCCTTGAGTTTGTCCTAGACGAACGCTATTGCATTTTATAAACAACCAACAATAGTGGTTTCTGCAGCAATTTCTTATCTGCTGGCTTGCTCATTTGCTCGCTTCAACGCAATGCATTCCTGTCTGATTGAAACGGTGATGGACGCCACTCCGGCAGCCGTGATTCCACATTCTTCGCTCATCGCTCTAGACAGCAGCTGAGCGGCTGAGCTTGCTTCCTCTGCGGCATGAGCAGTTCACGCCCCCTCCCCCCCCCCCCTCCCTCCCTTTCTCATTTCTTGTGCACCCCACACATAGTTCTACGAAAATTTATGCAGCATACTACACCTATGCACCGACCAGTTTTTGTTGTTATTGGGAGTTCTTGACTTGTAACTCTCTATAATAAACGCAGGGCATGGCGAGTCCCAAACATCTTATTACCACTTTGAAACCAATAAGGTTGCGGCATTTGTTAATTAGGACACCGAAGAACGAAGCATGAACACGATATGCCACGCCCTGTATAAACACAGACAAACAAGCAGTGAGGTGGAAACCCCCCGGATTTCTCCTTTCTCTTCCAGAAAGGAGGAAACCCTTTCTCCGCTCTGCGGGAAGTAGCTCCCTGACCCGGGGAAGGGTTCTCTTCTTAGCAGAAAGCCCTACCTGCACGTCGGCCTTTAAGCCGACAGTGGCTAAAGTGGATTTCTTCGTGAGACATCGCCAAAACAATCCAGAGGGCTCTGTAAGCCTCGACAACGTTAAATTCAGAAACTTCGAAAGGTTCAGCATTACCGAGATTGTAGGCTAGGCTAGTCTATTTGTTTTGTCCATTGTTTTTTTATTAATTTACACGGAGAAATGTTGTGCGTACTACAGGGCATGGTGCGCAAGCAGGAAGAGGGCCACGCCCTGCTGCACACGGCCCTCACCTCCGGGGAGAAGGCCCTGCGGGGCACCCACAGTTCGGGCAGGGGCCCCCTCAGCCAGGAGATGCAGGAGCTGCAGAAACAGTGGGACCGCCTGGTGCTCAAGCTGTCCGACGCCAAGGTGGGCCCCCTTCCAACTTTTAGATTTCGCTTCGTGAACGGGAGGCGCCTCGGATTGCCGCTACACTTCGTTTCACTGCAACTAGGCAAAGAGCGAATGCTATGGCCCCTTCGAGCCAATCGGAGCGATGGAGGCGAAGCCGGTGATGCCCTTCGTCGAAGGTACGGGACTGAGAGCGTAGCCCGAGGAGCTGGAAAAGAGGGGTAGGAGGTATCTCTCCTCTTACCCGAACCCTCGTTTGTGCGTCGCCTTTCTTCTCCTAAAAGCTTAGCCTGTTGCTCGAAACTTGTCCGAAAGCCGCTTTCCTCTCTTTCCCGCCTGTGACTTCGACAGCACTGTCCAAACTAAAGTCCGTTGTGAATCAAGAACAGCAGAAAATGGAGATGGAGTCCTTTTTTCTTTCCACATTAGCAGAGCGAATGCTGGAGAGGAGGCAGATTCTAGAGTTTGTTGTTCAAATGTGGAAAGAGGGAAGGGCTTTGTCTCCTCCTCTTCTTGAGTTGCAACATACTACATAGTGAGCGGCTTTCCTCTTTCCCGCCTGTGACATGACGGCACTGCCCAAACTAGTGAGATAGAGTATAGTCAAGTGCCTTTCTCCAACGCGCTAGTTGACTCAAAGGGGCTGTAGCGTTCGCTCTTTGCCAAGTTACAATGAAAAGAAGTATAGTCAGCGCGACAGGTGGCCAAAAAGGGCAACGTTCCTGAGGGTGTGCCATCTAACTGTTGGACATGTGCGCTGCATCACAATTTTGGCAGGGCATTTGGACGTTCAAGCTAGGGATCGGGTCTCACAATCGCAGTCACGGACCGTCTCAGATTTCCGAGAATTTGGCATAAGATGGCACCAACCGTCCAACCAAACTACAGTTGAATCCCGGCACAGCGAACGCCGCTTCAACGAAATTTTCGCCACAACGAAGTTTTTTCCGTTCCCCGTCGGTGGCTAATACAACTTAGTGCACCGAAATTCCCTCCAAAGCGAAGTAATTCGCGAGCGCGTGTTCGCATCAACAAAGTTTTCGTGCACCATACCTAAAGTTGAGCAGTCAATTTGCAGAGTAAAAAAACGATGGAACACTTCATCCATGTCTTACGCACAGGCATCGTTGACAATTCAATAAAATTCGGACTCGTGCTCTTCTTAAACAGCGACTTAAGTATCAGGCGGCGATTACAACAGCATGTAAGACGCCATTGCCTGATAATGATGACGATGTGGCCTGGCGGCGGAGCCTTTGCTTTGAGAGCGTCAAGTTTATGCAAAAGTAATTTACACCCTTTTAGCAGAAAAAAAAATACACAGCTGCGAACATATACTTTGAGTGCAATAAAATATTTTGATAATTTTATGTTTTTGTTCGCAAAAGATTATTAGAAGTTGCTTATTTATCAGAAACGAAACCAGCTAAGCGGGTTGTTGACACTAAGTACAAGCCAAATCCAAATCCATAGTCGACACGTGATCTTTGCATCTTCATCGCCGCCATTCGATCATTGTTTCCGCAACCACCTACGAGACTACGAAGCACGATGGCGCAGCCGACAAAGAAACGAAAGTTTCTTTCTCTGGAGGACAAAGCGCGGATTATTGCTGAAGCAGAAAGTGGGAAGAAGAAGGCCAACATCGCTGAAGATTTTGGCATTGTGCGAAAATCGCGTTGCGCCACTCCTTACCGCGAAACGTAAGCAAGCAAAGCTTACGGACTTTTGGCATTAAAACATGATTGTGGGCCACTAGATCTATTGTCTGGTTGTTATTGGTAATTTTTCGCGACAGCGAAGTTCCGCGACAACGAAATTTTTCGCGAGCCCCATCAATTTCGTTGTAGCGGGATTCAACTGTACACTGCCCAGTGGGTATACGGCCCGTAACAGTAGCCGATCGGCAGCGTGCGATCGTCGTCGGGACCGCCGTTGCCTAGGCAATGGCGGTGAAGACTCTAACGTCGCCGCGCTGGAATGCGACGTTACATGCTGGTGGCGGCGTACGAGTCGTGGGACGGGACGAATTTGCTCGGCTGCGCAGCATATGTGATGTCATTGCACTGGAATGCTGCACAGTGCAATGATGGCGGTGCACGATTCGCGTGAATGGGCAGGAATTTGTCTGCGCAGTTGCGCAGCTGGTGTGACATCATCACTCTAAAATGCAATACAAACTATTCAAATACCTATTTTTGGGTTGAGCTGAACGGCATAATGACATTGTTGACTATGCATCATTCTGTAGTGTTACTTGGGAGTCTTTTCTTCAAACTTTGGTAAAGACGAAAAAGAGTTAAAAATGACTACGGCTACTGCAGGAGCCTCTATAGCACATTCACAGAATTAGGAAAATATGATCCACTGTCATCTAGTAAGCTCAGAGACACAAAATGAGTGGAACATGGTAATCGTGTGTTCTGAAGGAATCTTCTTCGTCCGCTTCGTTTCACCGCAGGTTTCACTGGAAACGGCCCTGCTCCAATGGACAGACTACAGCTCGTCCGAGAAGCGCCTGCTCCAGTGGATCGAGGACCACGACCACCAGCTGGAGGAAGTGAAAAAGCCCAAGCAGTCTACGTCGGTCAAGGAGTCCGTGGCTCAGCGAAAGGCCAGGCTGAGGAGAGCCAACGTAAGCACCCTGCTGCCTTTGCACCTGGCAGATTCACTTTGCGGCCACACATACCGACTTGCAGTAAACGCCCGAGCGAAAATCAGTGGAGCTGGAGCTTGATTATGGAAGTGGCCCTGGCTCGATCTAGCTGGAACTATCGTAAAATTTCGTAAGGATGCCCTCTCCCGAGAGATCGCCCATCCCGTTTTTCTGGCTACATATCCTTAACATAAAAATTCTGAAACATCGCCCACCCCGCGATATCGCAGATTGCGTGGTTGATGTGATTCCCGTCGGACATCGCATGAGGCTGGTACCGCAGATTCTGCCTCCACCGCGCAATCTGCGGTACCGGTGCGTGTGAGAAATGAGTTCGCAGCGAATTTCCACGTTTTTGCCCGCGACCTGCGCGAGCAATATCGGTTTTCGTGGCACGCAAGTTTGTGGCCGGTTCCCGAATGTTTTTGCACCAAGAAAAACGAATTTGCTGCCTCCGCAGTCTGCAGTATCCTTTCCCGTGACACAGGAGCTCGTAGCGAGTTCCCTCATGCTTATTGCATTGTGAAACACGAATTTGCCATGTTTGCGATCTGCGATATCAGTTCCCGTGTCACATAGTTTGTGGGGGGTGCCCCTGTGTTTATCATTAACTTTTGTTTTGCTCTTTCATCCCCAGAAATAGCCCACCTCATGTTTTCACCATTTATCTCTTAATTTTGTGTGGGTGCTCTTACGAGATTTTGTGGTAGTTGCATAAACCAGCTCCTGTTGGAGTGATTTTTATCGCGGTAACCGTGCATGACTTACAGCAGTGCTTCTCCAATGGGGTTCTGCAGACCCGCTGGGGTCTGCGAACCCGCTGGGGTCTGCGAACCCGCTGGGGTCTGCGAACCTGCTGGGGTCTGCGAACCCCTCACCTCAACCATCAACCCCCCCCCCCCCCCCCCCCCGTCTTTTCTTGAAGAAAAAAAAAAAGTTTTCTGTTATACTGGCTAGGTGGCGCAAGCTAACACCCGTTAGAAAGGGTACAGCCATTACCATCTATCCGTCCATTTATCCTTTTACTTGATGCTTCTCACTTCTTTCTATAACACTAAAGGACGCCGTTTTCACACTGCAGCGAGTTGTCTTATTTTATAACCCCTTCGGCATCCCCCCCTGGCATGAGGTGCCCCGTCACATTGGCGGGTCCCCGACACATCCATGCTTGAGAACCACCGACTTATAGAAAGTTAGAATTACTCTCACAAATTCAAAAGTTAAAAAAACTGTGGCGTCGACGGCGCTCGCACAATTTAATTCTCGACTCGCGCACGTCTGCTGTTTCTTTTTCAGAGCCTAGTACAGGACGTCGAATCGTTCGAACCGATGATCGAATCCCTGACCATCAAGGCACAGGAACTGCAGCAGACGGCGGCTGCCCCGTGCCCCGAGATTTCGCAGAAGTACAGCTCCCTTGCGGGTTCCGTTAAGGTATGCATCTTTTCCCGAATTGCTCTCGCGCCGACCAAAGCTGCGGTCAGCGATGGAATAAGAACAGCAGGGAGGTCCTTCAGTTGTGCCACCTCCGGCAAGAGCTCCCTCCTTTTGATGACGTTTTGGCGTGCTGGAGGCTGAGCATTAGAAAGTGACGCCCTGTCGTTCTCACTCTGTCGTGACTAGTGTGGAAGGAGGCAAAGCATTTAACATGGCGCACCTACAATGATTTTGGTGTGCAGGAGTTCTTGAGGCATCAGAAGTCTGTGATGGGTCACTTGCAAGAGTTTACGGACGCCTGCACCAGCCTCACCAGCTGGCTCGAGCAGGCCCAGGAGAAACTGAACAAGTGCGCCGAGCCGTCGGGAGACCGCGCTGAGCTCAAGAGCAAGCACGGCATTCTAAAGGTTCGTCGAACTGGGGACAAAGCTAGTTGATCCAAATTTGTTTTGTTTTTTCCAGTGGCATTACTTTGACGGCCGGCTGGCCATTTGGATTTACGTATCTCGCTTTTATTTACGGATTTACGAGGGTATCTTGCTTTATAAGGAGTATTCACTGAATGTTGTATTCAAGTGTGTCGTTCATAGTATGTACCGTATTTACTCGCAGAATGAACGCACTTTTTTTCCCGAAAAATCGATGCAAAGTTAGGGGGGGCGTTCATTACGCGAAGTAAAATTTTTGCGTCCGTATTTACTCGCATAATCAACGGACCTCTAAATCCGGAAAAATCCACGTAACTTCTTATTCTTTGCGCGCAGCGCGCGACTCCAAAACCAAACTGCAATGCGCAAAAAAAAAAAAAAATGCTCCTGTTTTTTTTTGCTTCCGTGTTTGTTTGTTTTTTCCCCGCCTTTCGCAAGTTGTTTGTTTGCCTACGCTTCTCCGCTTTTCTTATCTCCTTGCCCGCGACTCGCGACCTCCAGATCAAACTGCGCTGTGCAAAAAAAAAAGGAAAAAAAAAAAGCTCCTCTTTATGTTTTTTTCTTTTCTCTTGGTTCCGTGGGTTTTTTTTTTTTTTTTTTTCTCTTTGCCGCTTTTCGCGAGCTCTTTCGTTTGCCCACGCCCATGCATTCGCGACCTCGCTCACCAGGATAGAAAAGTGCGTTCACTTCGAGGGCTTCTCGCTTCTCTTTCCAAAGTGCGAGGAGGGGGCGAGGGCAGGATGCCTTCATTATGCGCGCTTTTTAAGCGAGGGCTTCTTTTTCTCTTTCTTATCTCCTTGCATGCGGCGCGCGACCCAAAGTCCAACCTGCGCTGTGCAAAAAGAAAAAAAAGCTCCTCTCCATGTTTTTTTTTTCTCTTGCTCGGTTGGATCTTTTTTTTTTCTTTTTTTAGCGCCTTTTGCGAGGCGCTTTGTTCGCCCATGCCTTCGCGACCTCGCTGCACCAGGATAGAAAAGTGCCTTCATTTCGCGCGCGTTGGGGGAGGGGGTCAAAATTTTGACGTCCGAGTTGGGGGTGCGTTTATTACGCGAGTAAAAAAAAAAGTCAAAATTTCGAGGGCCGACTTGGGGGGTGCGTTTATTACGCGAGTGCGTTCATTGTGCGAGTAAATATGGTATGCATCCTTTTCCCCGAATTGCTCTCGCGCCGACCAAAGCTGCGGTCAGCGATGGAATAAGAACAGCAGGGAAGTCCTTCAGTTGTGCCACCTCCGGCAAGAGCTCCCTCCCTTTGATGACGTTTTGGCGTGCTGGAGGCTGAGCATTAGAAAGTGACGCCCTGTCGTTCTCACTCTGTCGGTGACTAGTGTGGAAGAAGGCAAAGCATTTAACGTGGCGCACCTACAAATGATTTTGGTGTGCAGGAGTTCTTGAGGCATCAGAAGTCTGTGATGGGTCACTTGCAAGAGTTTACGGACGCCTGCACCAGCCTCACCAGCTGGCTCGAGCAGGCCCAGGAGAAACTGAACAAGTGCGCCGAGCCGTCGGGAGACCGCGCTGAGCTCAAGAGCAAGCACGGCATTCTAAAGGTTCGTCGAACTGGGGACAAAGCTAGTTGATCCAAATTTGTTTGTTTTGTTTCCAGTGGCATTACTTTGACGGCCGGCCGGCCATTTGGATTTACGTATCTCGCTTTTATTTACGGATTTACGAGGGTATCTTGCTTTATAAGGAGTATTCACTGAATGTTGTATTCAAGTGTGTCGTTCATAGTATGTACCTAAAACGAGCTCACACGTATCATCTGCTATGAATGGTAATTTTGACGGTGTGGGACGCATGTTGCAGAAGCTCTGCACACGTGTCGCCAAAGCATGCACTCAGATAAGTGCAACATCATTCTCAATTGTTCATGATATGGAATACAGTCAAACCTGTTTATAATGAACAGCAGGAAATGCTACGATCAGTTCGATATAACAAGTAATTCGATATAGCAAAAACCATTTAAACGAACTTCCACGACGCATTCATTGTAAGGAGAGAGCTTCTCTCTCTTTCTCATCTCTTCGCTTCTGCCTTGTAACAACGCGCTAAAAAGATTTTTTTGTTTTTTTTTTAGCTTGTCTTTTTTTTTTTAATTGCTTCTCTTCGTGGGCAACTGTTTTGGAATGAAAAGATTTTTGTAGCGTAAGCTACACTGGCCGAGGTTGAGCAGTTTCGCGTGGCTCCTGGAGAGCCGTGCTGCGCATGCGCGAGGAGCAGTGACGGAACGGGCAGGACTGGTTTGGCGTCTAGGTCAGTCCCCGATGCACGCGCCGCGCGCATGCACCCGCTCGAGATCATGGCTCGCGTTGTCCGGTTGTTCTGAGCGGCAGCTTGGTTGCTTGATACATAACAACACTGCGCACAGCTGGCCAAACCAACGACGGGCATCTGGCACGCCCCAGCGGAGGACTGAGGATTAATTTGGACCACCTGGGGATCTTTTGACGTGCGACCGAAAGCTCGGTTACACGGCGCCTCCTCCACAATAAGAAGAGCGGAGAAGCTTAACTCATCGGATCCCGAAGTAGTCACATAATGCGTATACCGTGTGTGTGTCATTGAAGCAGCAGTAAGCATGATAATCAAGCTAATCCTAGACAACCAGGAAAGCTAAGAATAACCAGCTCAACCTAAGCTTATGCTACATATATCCCGGCATAGCCGAGCTAAGCCACTGTTTTTTTTTTCTGTGCGTGCGTGCAGAGGGTATTTTTTAGCTTTCTCCCCTTCTGAATCGCTTCTCTTCACTCAATTTTGTTCACAACTTGAGCTTCTAAAATTTTCTTTCTTTCCCACTTTTTTTTTGGGGGGGGGGGGGGGAAGGGAAGGGACAGGCTAGAAGACAACTGTTTGAGCGTTTTTGGAAGCCTTAGTTCGATATAGCCAATATGTTGTTCGTTATAAAAAGTACTTTTTACATGCATTTTAGAGGCGAAGCTCCTTAGGGGCTAGCCATGTCCGTATGTCCGTCCGCCGTAGGCCCGGCGTCGGGAAGCTCGTGCTTCTGCTCGTGAGATCACGTGCTCACGAGCACGAGAGCACATGCTCACGTGCGTGTAGGGCAAAAAAAAAAAAAAATTGGAAAAAAAAAGATGAAAAAAATTATGAAAAAAGAAAAAGAAGAAAAAAAAGAGTAGGGGGTTCTGAGATACCATCCCATGTGTCTGCTTAAAAAAAGAAAAAGAAGAAAACCACACATTCTCCTACTGACATGAATGAAAAGGCTCGGCATGCTGCGGCTCGGCGTCTACGCAGACAAGCACCACCAGAGCTTCGCCCCAAGCAACATCATTCACCACGTGGAGATGCGGTCATTTTTTCTTTAAATTTTCCGTGAGTTCGATATTAAAAATAATTCGCTGTACATGGGTTCGTTCTAAACGGGTTTCACTGTAGTTCATATAGCGAGGTATGCCTGGCGTCGAGTCATTCCCTTGCCGCAATAAGTGCCCACCGTCTACTTCTAAAACATTTGATGTAGTATAGGATGTGGCATATCAAATGCCCTCCCCAACAAGCCTCCGAGCCCACCGAGCTGACAGGTGCTCCTTTGCATCAACTGCTTCTCCGAGAGGCTGGTGCGAAGATATTAGGTTTCACGCATTTGCGCCGGTGCAAAGTGGTGAAGCTTGATGCGGGGGTGCCGCCGCAAAGTAGGCCTAACGAGAGCAATACGGCTGCTTTAAAAACGAGGGGCTCCACGAGACCCCTATACTGTTCCTTCGGATCAAACGAGGGCCTACCCTACCATATGCCCCTTCTGCTTTTCTTCTTTCAGACCTAACAAGCACCCACCCCATTTCTTGTGATTATCTCCATCCTTTGCACAGCCACCTGCTTTGTATTTTACGGCAGGTTAAAGCTGGGTAATTTGCGGCGCGCAAATTACCCAGGAGCGAATCGAACGACATTGCAGGTCCTGGAGGCAGAACAGGAGGAGGGCCAGAAGCGTCTGCAGCTGGTGCTCGCTCTGGCCGAGACCGCCCGCGGATTCCTGGAGGACAGTCAAGAGCGGGAACACGTGGACGAAGAGGCCGGACGACTCGTCAGCGCCGTGGAGGACTTCGAGAGCCGCATGTCCCAGGTTAGAGCGGCCGGCAGAGCGCATCCTCTCATGGTCACTGGCAGGACGAGAATGGTAGAAAAGTTTTTTTCAATTGTCCCAGCTCGAGCTTCTCAGCTTTGACGATGTTACGGTGAACTCCGAGCGCACACGCTCAGGCAAAGGGCGACGGAAGGCAACAGGCGCACAATAGAGGCCGGGCATTCGAAAGAGATGCCCTGTCGTGACACGGACTGACCCCTGGTAACACGAAGCGACTTCATGTCCCAGGTGAAATCCCTGCTGGACGTTGGGCTGGTCAAGTGGGACGAGTACGAGGAGCAGTTCCAGCGCTGCCAGGACTGGCTGAACAAGCACGAGCCTCAGGTGCGCTCGTTTCAGCAGCTCCAGCCGGACCTGGAGGCCAAGAGGGTCAAGTTGGAGGAGTTCCAGGTGTGTTCACGTCAGCTACGACTCGGACAAGGCCCTTGCGCGTGCATCGTATTAATTTTTTTATTTGATGTATTATTATTTCAAGTGAGGGACTTTAATAGGTACAGTAATTACAATCGCGCTTTGAAAAGCAAGAAGTGTAAAAAAATGAAAAATAACAACGGCAGACGGAGCATACGCGAGGACATCGGGACATAAACTACAAACAATATAAACAAAAAGCATTGTCTGAAGTACAAAAAAATATAAATTACCATATACTATAGTTATCCTGCATCTAAATGGGATAAAAACAACTTGGGATCATGGTGTAAAATATTATCCAGTAATACATTCCATTCTCGCGCTGCACGGAAAAAAAAAAAGAAACCTTAAAACAATTTTTTTTTGCATGGAAATTCTTGTGGGTAGTGAGTGCTTGTTACGAGCGATACACGGTTGATGAAAAGTTAGGTAACTTGATCGGGCAACGAGCAGGAATCAGAAAGTATCATTATCAAGTGTCGTTCAGTGGAGTTATTGGAACGATTAACCATACTCAGACCGTTTATCGTCAGAGGTCACTGATGGTGAGTCGTAACGCCCTCCGTCCCGTACCCGTTGCAGGTGCTGCTCCAGACGGTGTTTGAGTGGCAGTCCGAGTTTGACACGCTGAACCTGAAGGCCCAGCTGCTGCTGGAGACATACTCAGACTCGAGCATCTGCAACCTGTTCACCCAGCTGTCTGCGCGCTACACGAGCCTGCTGTCGCTGGCGAAGGAGGTGCTGCACGCCTTGGAGCAGCACTTCCAGGAGCACCAGCAGCAGCAGTGCATGTATGCCGAGGTCTCGGAGCTGCTCGAGGGGGCCCAGGAGCGCCTGCACGAGCTCCAGAAGCCCTCGGCCACCCTGGAGGAGGCCGAGTCGAGGCTCAGGGGTCTCGACCTGCTCTGGGCTACGCTGCAGCAGGGACGCAACAAGGTCCGCATTCGTTTTCTCGTATCAACGACCTCGGTTTATTACTTTGCACTGCCTTATGTTTCCCATATGTTTGTTCTTTGAGGTAGTTAAGTTTGATGATTCAGCGATTTGCAAACGTCGCTCTCTCTTTCTCGAGGAACCCGTATCTTCCGTGACTGGCAGTCAAGGAATATCTTCTGCTCTCGTCATTGATGCGGTAAAGCAGTGAATGTACTAGAGGGTACTTGGCTCATAGTTATGCATCGATCGGTGGCTAAGATCTTCTAAAGCTTAAGCCGAGTGAACACCTTATTTAGGGACTGGGACGATAGAGAACATTTCTGAGCTCGGCGGAACCCACGAAGGCACTCTGGAGAGATACTGGGTTCCAGGAACCCAGGGGTGTCTTCAAGTACCTGTTCTCTGGTTTCCAAATATTTTTTCAACCGTTCCTGGCCCCAAGTAGAGCATTTTTTCAGATGCTAGCGCATCAATAAATAGCTGATATTTTCTCAAACTATCGCAGTCAAACTGGAAGTCTTTACGTAGAGACTACGTAGAGACAGGAACAGCCGAGGAAATCTGGGAACTGGGGAGAATTCCTAAAAGTATACTCTGGGGAATCTCTAGCTTGGTTCTTAGGAACCCATTCTGAGAACAATGTAACGAAACCAATTTCGATTCTGACAGTGCGGTCGTCGACGGCAGTCTAAAAACATTTGCGTCCCCCCCCCCCCAGGTGTCGTACATGACAGAGCTGACCGAGAAGGTCATCGAGAACACCTCGGCCGAGGGCGTCAAGACGATCCGCGAGAGCGCCGACAACACGAGCGCCGAGTTCAACAGGCTCCTCAACGAAGTGGCCGCCGCCCGCTCCAAACTCTCGGAACAGCTCTCCGCCCTCGGAGAGCTCTCCCAAGAGTTCCAGCAGTTCAGGTCGTGGCTAAACGAAGCCCAGTCGCAGCTGGCCGAATCCAAAGCCGGCAGGGAACGCGCTTCCGGTACGATGGAGAAGAGAGCACTCCTCGAGAAGACCAAAGCAATCGCATCCGAATCTGCGACGCGCGCCGACGTCGCCGACCGTCTGGAGAAACGGCTCGCCGACACTCCGCAGCTCGCGACGCAGGAGCGCCGCGAGGCGCTGACCCAGTTCCGCGATCTGCGGAAGTCTGCCGACGACGCGGTCCGAGAACTCGAGGCGGAGCTGGAATCGCTGGACCGCCAGCGGGCCGTCCAATCGCAGGCCGCGCAGTGGCTGAAGGAGGCCAAGCTGAAGCTGCAGAAGTGCGCGGACGGCACGGGGAGCCAGGCGGTGGTGCGGGAGAAGGCCACACAGCTGAAGAAGCTGAAGGACGGCGCCGAAGCGGGCGTCACGCTGCTGGAAGAGGCGACGCGACTGACGGAGCAGGCGGCGCCCTGCCTGAACCAGGCAGGAAGGGAGCGGCTGCAGGCGGGGCTGCTGGAGTTGCACGAGGACCGGGAGCAGCTGGAGCGGGGCATGCGGGACGCGCAGGAGGCGCTCGACGAGTGCCTGGCCTGCTGGGACCGCTTCGGCGAGCTCTACGGCAACATGGCCCAGTGGCTGGCGGCGTTCGAGAGCAACGCCAAGCCGGTGCTGGCGTCGACCGCGCTCGACGGGGCCCAGCTGAAGAGTCTGAAGGCGAGACCTTTTTTGTGTCTCTTTATCTATAAGCCTTTTACAATGCACTTGGTGAGGAGGAGGAGGGGGGGGGATTGAAAAATTGTGAAGTGCACAAACCTGTGACAGTCTATAAAAGCCGGTTTGCAGGCGTATTGTGGCGCTGAGATAACGCAAAGCCAGTGCTGCATCAGGGCTTGTGTCAGTGTTGGGTTAACACCGACTCGGTGCTTAGTTAGCACTGTATTGTAAGTGTAAATAGGAAAAGATCATGTCCTGTGCAGTGGAGCACTGTTACAATGCTGATATAGCACCAAGTCAGTGCCATCGTTATAGCACTGTATGGGTAAACAGGCCTTAAGATGCACGTTTTTATAATGCCTAAGTACACCGCAGTAAGGCTGCAAAATAAGGGACAGGCCGCTTTTTGGCATTCGTTGGACGGCATGGGCCTCCGGCTAACCACAGATTTTGTAGCGTAAGCTACACTGGCCGAGGTTGAGCAGTTTCGCGTGGCTCCTGGAGAGCCGTGCTGCGCATGCGCGAGGAGCAGCGACAGAACGGGAAGGACTGGTATGGCGCCTAGGTCAGTCCCCGATGCACGCGCCGCGCGCATGCACCCGCTCAAGATTATGGCTCGCGCTGTCCGGTTGTTCTGGGCAACAGCTTGGTTGCTTGATACACAACAACACGGCGCACAGCTGGCCAAACCAACGACGGGCATCTGCCACGCCCCAGCAGAGGACTGAGGATTAATTTGGACCACCTGGGGATCTTTTGACGTGCAACCGAAAGCTCGGTTACAGGACGCCTCTTCCGCAATAAGAAGAGCGGAGAAGCTTAACTCATCGGATCCCGAAGTAGTCACATAATGCGTGTTCCGTGTGTGTGTCATTGAAGCAGCAGTAAGCATGATAATCAAGCTAATCCTAGACAACCAGGAAAGCTAAGAATAACCAGCTGAACCTAAGCTTACGCTACGTATATCCTGGCATAGCCGAGCTAAGCCACTGCAATTTTTTGAAGTAGCTTTTACAAAATATTTTTGAAAGATATTTAGTAGGTGTGCCTCTTACATTAATGCAAATGTTGTGCAAAGGTGTGCAATTATCTGTATTGCAATCTTTTTAACAATGTTTTACTCTAAATGTTGGCTGCCTCTAGCTGTGGGTATAGCATGTAGCTATCCAACAAGGACCTCACATCAGCCTGTTGTTTAAAAATCATTAGGCAGTGGAATAAGGGACAGGAAATGATTGCTGGAAACACAGATTAGGCAAATTTCAACACTGAGTCCTGAGTCTCTTACAATGATTTCTCTGCAGGCCCTTCTGGAGGAGGCGTCCTTCCACAAGCCCGACATGGAGGAGCTGAACGAGCAGTGCGAGCGGCTCTTGCTCGTCAGCGCGCAGACCTCCGTGCGAGATCAAGCCGTCAAGTTGTCCACCACGTATGCATCTTTGGTTGCAGCACTCCAGGTAAGCTCCGACTTTTTGCCGAGCATCGCTCTAGTTCTAGCCTCTTAGCACAGAATGTGGTACATCGCTAGGTAACTAATGAGAAAAGCGGCACGTTACGCTCGAGCTTTAAGCTTGATCGACACACAGGTCAAGGTCATATGAGCAATATAGCCACATAGGAGCATCATTTACATTTCCTGCTAAATACAGTCGCCGACTGATTTTTCGGATTTCGTGGGGGCTGAAGAAAAGTCTGAATAATAAATCAATCCAAAAAATCTGCAGATTACAAAAAAACTTGGCTTTATTGAGCCTAAGCGGGCTTTAAACAAGTCGCTAGGAATACCTTGTGTCATGTTACGCTTGCAGGCGATCATGTCCGCTTGCATTCACATCAGCGTCATGCCCTCACCCAGTGAAAGTGCAAGAAAAGGCCATGAGATCCAAGGCACATATCGACGCTGGGCAAAAGGACGAAACTGCGAGACATTTATGTACAAAGTTTAGAAGCTGTCAATGGAACACTCTACACTTAACGCATGGCGACTGGCACGAAAACAGAACGAAAAGTTGGTTGGAGATGGAAAATCGACCAAAGAAAGAAAGCAAGACGATGATGATGCGTAGCAAAAAAAGAAAATGCTTAGCATAGCACGCCTAGCGGCTGGTTCGGCAGCGCTAAAGTAGAGATGTCTAACCTATCCAATCTAACCAATCCATCTGAGACATCAAGCCAAGCCAACGGTCAAGCCAGCAAAAAATCCAAGGTGGCAGCCTCTCGGCGGCCGTCACTCGTAACTATTTTAATCCGGAATATCGAACTTCAGAACTGTGAACTGACTGAAAAATTGGTTGTTAATATGTACTATTTCACTTGGGTGAGTTACGGTTCCTTGTCGATGTCCGGAAATAACAAGCAATTCCAAATTTTCGACGTCCAGAAAATTGGTCGAGGACTGAATACTGGAAAAATCAGGACGTCACTAACATGGTGAATTCCACCCGTAGATTTGGAGCACTTCGGAAGCGCTCCTTTTGGAGCGAGCATCTTCCGCTGGCAGATCTGGCTCAAGTTGGTCATCTTCTACTCTTAGATTTGTCGCAGCACCCGCATCGTTGAGCGCGTTCAACCCCGCTGAACTTGATTCATGGGATTTGAGGGAGCTTGGCGGAAAGTTGACAGAATCACGCTATGTCATTTTCTTTAACTGGGCGGTGCGCATGCGCGGCGACGTCGCTGGACCTGCCGGGCCATCGAGTTGACCTGTTCAGGTGCGTCGGTTGTTTACACAGGATTGTGACGGCTCGAACGCTTCTACCTCGCGTAGATCAGGGATGCAAAGCCGGGACTGGAGTGTGGCAAATCGTTAGCGCTGACATCTGTGATTGTGAGAGAAGGGATGAGAAAAAGAATGACAGAAAATCCGAAGGTGACAGACTCAAGGTTAGGCCTGTTCATTTTTCCGCCACTGATTGTTTACCTTTTCACACTGCATGCCTCTGGCGTCTTCTCATGCAATAAAGCAAGAACAGATTAGGCAATGACTGTGCAAGTGATGGTTTGTAACCTTTTTGTATTTATTAAAGTCTTACCAACAATCTGAAATCCACCGCTGTGCGTGCTTCGCCTCTTTGAGGCAGCCGAGAGCTATGTGACAGTGGCGAACGCGGACGTCTTCCTAGTTATTTGTGACATGGGCTCCGTGGTTCGGATATTTTAGCCCGGCCTTTTAGCGGGTTATTTCTGCAGCTAAACAGTGACAATTGCGACTGGTCGTCGGAAAGCTCAGTCGGCTGAGGCGTTGGTCGGCCTGTCAAGTTCGAGCACCGGCCATCTTGAATGGCCGACCGTCTCGGGCGGGTCGCTTCAATACTGTGAGTCCATCTTCCACTCGTTGATTTGCAGCGGTCCCACAAAGCGGAATTTCGCCTCTGCGGATTTTGGAAAGCGCTCCAGATCTACCGGTGGAATTCACCATAACACTCTAATGCCACGTAACATCACGACATCACAGTCACGAGACGCCATGATGTCGTGTGATGTCACGGTGTCACATGACGTCGCAGTGTCAAGTGGCGTTATGATTCCAGTTACATGACGTGGCTAATAGCACTGCAATCTCACACGACATCATTACATCACGGGACAATGTGATATCACGCGACATTATGGTGTCGCATGACGCCGCGATGCTTCGTGTCATTCGGGTGTCGTGTGACGCTCAAATAAACTAGGGACAGCATGTGTATTTGTGACGCTCGAGTGAACCGGGCACAGCGCGTGCCCTGCTCATTTACCTCATTTTCTGTGTCCCCGAGGTCATCTGACGTGATTGAGACGTGCTTTGATTGTTCGTACCCGCAGGACTCCATTGCCAGGCTGCAGAGAAGCCTAGGCAGCCAGGAAGAGTTTGACAAGGCCAAGCAAGGCTTTGTCCGCTGGTTGGAAGAGGCCCAGCGGTCCCTACACTCTGCCAAGGAGCCCGGTGGAGATCTGGCGACTGTTCAGGAACACCTGGCGGAGCTAAAGGTAAAGTAGTCACTTTCTCCGTTAACGCCGCGACTGCCAGGCTCTTATAGCAAATAATAACGAGGAAAGATATGCCTTGTCAAATTACTTATAAAATATATAGTGTCATGCGAATATTCAAATTTTCGAATAATACGCTATTCGATATTCGCTTCAAGATGAACTGCGATGTTGGTATTTTCTGAAGTGTTGATTGCGGTGCATTAGCCCCGTTGAGCGTGCTTCTTACCGAGCACCGGTGCACTGCGGAGAAACAACACTCGTGAAGCTGGCTTCTGCGGGTGTGGCTTCTCCACTGTGCACCGGTGCATCGTATGAAGCACACTCAATGGAGCTAACCCGCTGCGATCAATACTTAGAAAAGTATGAATATCACTGCCGCGTGCTTAAGAAGAAAGCTAATTTCCAAAGCAGGATGGTGCACGCACGCGCCAGACGTGTTTGAAACGACAGAAATTTTATTAATGTTAATGTTTTTTTTGTTTTTTTTTTTAATTAAATTGGCATATTTAAGTATATGTTAGGCAGAGATGTCCTGACAACCTGTGTTAATCATACGTTATTCAAGAAAAGACATTTGCTGATAGCAAGAATATTTATAAATTCCCTAATTAGGCATAGCTGCACGTCTCCATAGGTTTAATTTTATGTCAAATGCTTCGTTACTTGTCATCCGAACGTAGCCATTGGACTTTCTAAGGTCACAGTCAATAAATATACTAGTTCTATTAAAATTGACTTATCTTAGAAATAGACAAGGGGAAGCTTCAACAACCTTCACAAGTTCAGCTGGGTTTTTGTTCATTTAAGCATGCTGCAGTAGTGAAAGGGTGACGTACCTCGTCGCTGGTTATCTCGGTCACGACTCGCACGCAAGCAAACGCGCTAAAAACATTTTATTCTCTCACTAACTCGCACGCAGCGGTATCGGCGGTATTGCCGGTATAGCCAAGCCTCGCCAGTCTCCCCGTGTCCCCTTGTCTTCCCCCTTTTTTCTCCTACTCCTTCCGCTCCCGCATCGCAGCCGCTGTGCCATCCCTCGGGCTCACTGCAAAACGGCTACAGCGGTCACCCATGCAATCCAACGGGTGCGACCCACGTTACGTGTACACATCATCTGTGCGCTTCCCCTAACAAAGGCTTAGAGAAACCACTCAATATTCGATTCGAAAATATTTGGCCAAAACCACTGAGCTTTGCATTCGCTTCGAACCCAAAATCTACTTCATCGCTAATAACAAAACAAAAGTGAAAAAGAGTTTTTTTTGTTTCATAGAAAATATATTCAGAGCAGAGTAATTTGAAAAATTGTAAAATTCGTCTTCTAAATTCAAGTAAAACTCGGGTTTAACCCGATTTTCAGAAAACATGTTCGTTGTGCAAATACTTGGAAGTATCGGGTTTTACCCTAAAACGAGGGGCCCCAGGTATAACCTAGGACATTACTCGCAACAGGTCTCATCCAGTAGCTGTTGTGGCCTGAAATATTTTTCTTCACAATCGTGACCTGGGATTCCCTTCAATCTTCTGATTCCGGCGATCTCAGCCAAATTTTCACAAATGGCTCACCCTGACACTACTTTTTCCTTTCACAAGTTCGCAACCAGCTTGTACTTTTTTGGTTGCGCTTAGTTTCAGCGGATGTGTCACGTGCCTTAACCTCATTTCAGAAACTGCATCTAAGTCTTCCCGAGGGCAAGCAGCTCCTAGATGCCGCCACGGAGGCTGCCAGCCGCACGTTAGGCGACCTGTCCGACTGTAAGCCAGGCCCCCATCCGTGCACAGGTATGAACATTGTCGTCTGCCTTTAGTCTTTTCAGACCTCGTGATAAACTACTTCGAGGTGAAGGCTGTGTCATCTGTTTGTCATCCATGTCCCTCTTCTGTTGTCGTCTGTCTTCCACGCCCCTCTTTTATCGTAAATGCACATTCGATTAGCGCATAAAATGCCCAAAGGTGTCTCACATCATCTTTCTCGTTATGTTTTCGTGTCAACCTAAGGTTTAACCTTTGACAGGTGCATTTTAGGGGCGAAGCTCCTTTGGGTCTAGCCATGTCCGTCCGGCGTCCGGTGCTCGTGCTCGTGCTCGTGAGCTCACGTGCTCGTGTAGGGCAAAACAAAATGATGAAAAAATAAAAATTGATGAGAAAAAAAATGTTTGCGCAGTCGACAGGATTCGAACCTGTGCGGGCAGACCCCAATGGATTTCTAGTCCATCGCCTTAACCACTCGGCCACGACTGCGGGACGAGTAGGGGGCTCTGAGATGTGGTAGTAACTCAAGAGCTGGGGATGTCATGGATGAAACGTTGCATGTAGCCGCTCTACGTCTATACAGGAGAGGGCGCTGTGGTCAAATGCTCAAATGCGTATATAACCACGTTCCATACCACAGATTCTCTTTCTGACATGGACCGTTGACTTAAAGGGCAACTCCGGCCAAAACTCAAAATGAAATAAATTACTGGTATCGCTGTAGTGGCACAAAATACGACCCCAGCCAAAAAATTACGTCCGGGCGACGCCGCATTCTCAACTAATGCCGATAATAAAAATGCGACCCGCCGCGAGCCGCTGCTCCTTAGAGGGCGGCCAGCGGGTTGCCGATCGCTAAAGCAACATTGGGCCGCGACGTCAGTATCGTTCTCTTTTTTTCCTCCGGTCCAGACGGGCGCACCCGTTGCGCGCGCTTCTTTGTGCCGCTACCACCGCTACTTCGCCATGTGATTTGCGTGTTTAGCTGTTGCTTTTATCTGTAGCCCGTGTAGCTTCGATATAGCCTTTTGTTTATTTGCTTGTGAGGACTCCAAGACTCGTTTTAGCGAGCAACTCGGTGCGCCCAAGACTGCCCAGCTGTTCCTCGAAAGATGCCGAGTACAACTTGTACCGCTGTGGGCTGCTCAAACAACCCGCTGAGCAACCCGGAGGTGCTTTTTCATAAGTTTCCAACGGATCGGAAATTGGAGAAGGTGTGGGTGAACGCAGTTCGACGAGTGGACTTCGGAAAGCCTCGGACATTCAATGGAGCATTCACGCTCCATTGAATGTCTGTTGAATGGGGACGGGTGGGCATGTAGAGTACAACCACTAACTAGCTGCAATCACTGAAGTTTATAATGAAAAGGAAAACAGAATGTTCTGCTTTGCGTCACTAGCTGCTTGTTTACTACGCAATCTCGTGCGTAGTACACAGGTCCGTAACGACTACTAGCGAACGCCTCCCAATCGTTCGAACCCGTTACGCAGCAGTATTAATTAACATTGCGCTTTTGGATACCATAAAGGACTTAAAAAAATCGCGAAAGTTCGGATTTGTAAGTTACAACACTAATTTACCCAAGTTCGGCTGGAGGTAAATATAATATTTAAAAATGCACAAAAAAACAACAAAAACACTTGCCTTAGTCAAAAGTTACGAAGGAAAACTTTTAAAATCCTATGTATTCTAATTAAAAATTGTTGTGGGTAGGGGTGGGAATGTGGAAGGGGAAGAAAGTGTTCTTCTCACCTTGCTAACGTTCTCTATTTTTCTCTATCACCCACAAAAACTTTTGCTAGCTTTGAGAAGAAAATTTCTGCTTAATTAACTTTTTTTCTTCTAGTGCGGCAAGTTTTTTTTTTTATTTTACAAATTAGATTTACCACCTAGACGCACTTATGTGGTAAATTAGTGTCGTAGCTTACAAATTCTGATTTTACGCGCCTGAGGAAAAAAGAACGAAAAGACAGACGTGTACAGCCCAGCACACGTCTGTTTGGGCGCCGTGGCCCGCGCCGGAGAGCTTCAAAGCTTCATGTCTGGGACTGACCCGCAGCGCGAAAGCGAGAGGGCCCCCAGTACTGTACGTCACTGGCAGCGCGGCGTAGAGCAACGCCGCTGCATCCACGGAGCCCCGATGACAATTTAGGCCTATCGACGAGTACGGGGGACAGCACACACGGCGATAGCCGCTGAGTACGGCACCGAACGAGTTCACTCGTTTTCCAGTCGCTAGCTTTTGGGTATACAAGCGACGAGTACGGCATAGTGCACGCACAGCGGCGGCTGCCGTGTGCGGCACCGAACGAGTTGACGGGTTTCCCAGTCGCTAGCTTTTGGGTATACGCACTAACTCTTGCTACATATGCTGGATAACTACCACGTATACAGAATTAAAACAAAATCAGCTTACCTTCTATCTTTAGACGGCTAGCGCAACAGAGGTAGGTGCCGCTTGGCCTGCGTACTCGTTGAACGAGAACGACGTTGACGTCACGTCCACGATTTCCAGTGTTGCCGGGGCCTCGAGCGGCTAGTTCCGGTTTTGTCGGCCGCGCCCCAAACAGAACTTTGAGGCGTCGATATCTTTAAAACTACGCACGATAACGAGAAAAAAATGACTCCTTGCAATTCAGGGACGCTGGCTCCGCTAAAAACAGTCATAATCCCAAAATCGAAACTATGGACCGGAGTTGCCCTTTAAGCAGTGGAGATGCATTCCCACGGCTTCTAGCGGATCCAAGCTGATCCGCTAGAAGAACCACTGGCTCTGCATTTCACCGACCATAAAGCAGTAATAATGAAGTCTAAATGCAACCCGGATCTCGGCACTACCTATGAGCAATAAAAAAAAATCAGCACTATCTATGAACAATAAAATCAGTATCATCAGCACCACCAGAGCTTCGCCCCAATCAACATCATTCACCACGTGGAGATGCGGTCATTTTTTTTAATTTCGAATTTTATGTTGAGGGTTTAAAATCCGTGGATGCATTTGCTTGTTTACACTCCGCAAGAATGACTTTACGTTATGCAACAAACGAGGGTGCGCTTCCAACGTCGCCAACTTGGAGGGACTCTGTTGGAACATTGAGGCCGGTTCACGCATTTGCATTTGGGCACGACCAAATGCATTACAACGACTTGCGTCCACTTCTGAAAAGAGAACACATCGATGCCATTTCCCAAGTAGCCCTGGAACATTTGCGATCTGCATACTTTTTTAATTACGCATTATTCTTTCACCACGGGCTTGAGAAAATTCGAACAATGCTATAGGTCACCATTTCTCATAGACAATGCGTAGGTTTCTTTCGTTGTAAGCAGTTGCAAGCGCTAGCGATGCGCTCGGTCGCATTCAAACACGAATGTATGAGCCAGTCTCTGCTCTACTATATTCATATCTGGTCTCGACTATTGTGTTACAAAGTCTGGGTCACACTTAGCTTGTTCGATTCATTTTCACCAACTTATACTCCGTTTCATACATAGCGTGCAACGCAGGCAAAGCTAGCGCACCGGTTTGCACTGCCGGCCGCCTACGTTTGCCCCATAAAATAGTTCTGCCCCTGCAAAAAAAACAAAAAAGTAGAAAAATGTGCATCTTCGGAGCTAGTTACTGATAGTGGCGTTATGATTTCGACGGAACACAGATTTTTTTCAATAAAAAGAAAAATATAATGTAAATTACTTTAAATTGTTTTCCGTTTTCGTCCGTGCGGCAGCCGCTTCAGGTTTTCGGGTTGCGCAGCTGCCCCTGCCTCGCCGGTTTTGAGAAGATGGCGTCCAAGCTGAAGTACCTCTCCTTCTCGGATATTTTCGAAGGTTCGTTGTGCGAAGATCTCAAAAGAGTGCAAGCAGGTGATCGCCAACGTGCACACGAGTACAAAAATGCGTTTCCCGTAGAAGTCGGTCCGTGAAGTCCTGGAGACGGTCAGTAACGACATCGGAGTGTGCGCCCGTACTGTCGCGAAGTACAAGGCGCAGTGCCTATCTGGCAAGGTGGCGTCCCCTAAGCGAAGACCTCGCAACGTGAAAGTTTCGAGCACGCGGACCGTGTTCTGAACTGCCTTCTGTTATGTCTGGTGTTAAAATCGGCCTTACGGCTTCAAAGTGAAACAAGACTCAAGAAGTAATCGTGCCGGTGATGACTGGTGTCTACTCGGCTAGGCGGACGATGCCCGTGGCTGCATTCCAACGCGTCTGGTTTCTTCTGCCTGCGGGACCGTAACCTTGGTCGGCTCCGTCTGCCTGAGGCACCTTAACCTTGGTCGGCTAAGTGGACGACGCACGTGCCCATGGCTGCATTTCGAGGCCTTTGCTTTCCTCGAAAAGGAAACAATACTCGATCCTGACCTCGAGTGCGGTGTGTTGTGTACGCGTCTATTGTGAGTCAATCTCGGTTCATGGGGGCGCCGGCACCAGAGCAACGAGATACTGCCGTCTGGATGACTTTCATACACCGGCGCCAGGATTCCGACTCTGAAGGAAACTTCCATGAAGTCACATCACGCGAGGGAATGCTGAGCCATCTGACCAATGGCAGTGCGGTCCCCTAATCCCAGTATTCGTTATATAAAGGACCGTCCACCGCACTCTCAAGGTACTCTCTGATTTTCACGCTACCATGTAAATAAACGGCTTTAAGTAGAGACGCCCTAGATCTCGACCGTTCTTCCGTTCTGACGAGGCCGGCGCGGGGTTCAAGCGGAACACCAGCCCCTAGTCTACCCCCTTATAAATAAAACGCAAAAAGAAAAGAGGAATTGAAATATGCACTTCCACAATGCGCACAATCTCGCACAAAAAAAAAAAAAAACGTAAAAAAAAAAAAAAATCTTTGCGCTTTAAGTGGATTCGAACCACCGCCACCGAGACGTCGGCATCGCCAGAGCAGCGCCTTGTTCCGCTCGTCCACGAAACGCGCGGAGTAGTACATTTTTTTGTGTTTTTTCATGCGCACTACTTCAGTACCTTTCCCAGCGTTGCACGCTATGTATGAAACGGAGTTTTTTTTTATAGAGCAGAGCAAAAATGTGCAGGGCGGTGTACTTCCGGTTCGTGTTTTGAGATAGGCTGCACTCTTAAATCGAAAATGCAGCAGTGTACACCGGCTTGCAGCTGGTGCAGGAGGTGTGCGTAAATCGAACATAGCAAATGTCCAGCGATCAATGAGATTCGTTACTCTTGTCCTACCTATGGACAGAATCAAGAGATTAATTTCAGTTGCTAACGTCTCCTTCCGACCAACCTCGTCGACGCAGGTGGACGCTCTGCGAGACCAGCTGACGGCCTTGGGCCAGCAGACGAGTGAAGCCACGGGACGACTGGCCTCCCTGCAGTCTCGGTGGCAGGAGCTCATCAACGGCACGAATGCCCTCAGGTCTTCGCTGCAGAACTTCCAGGAGGCACTCAAGGAGAAGCCGGTGTCCGGCGGAGACCTCGTCCGCATCCGCTCTCTCCTCGAGCAGTATAAGGTGAGCGGCACCAAGTCTGCGGTCACGTTTTGATGCAGGATGTGTTTAATTAACGGTTGGGATCTCCGGGGAAAGTGCGACGGAAATGCCACGAAAAACCGTCACGAAAACAGAATACCGTATTTACACGATTGTAAGTCGACCCCCCCACATTGCACATCAGCAAAAAAAAAAATCTTTAGATGCGCATTTTACTGCGGACACGTGAGAACGGCAAAGTATCTGTTTCGAAAGCCGAGCCTCTAACACGCGATCGATGCCTTCTGGCGTGCTTTGGCTGCGCATGCACGCGCGAGGTGCATGAGATGCCCAGGCGTCATCGAAACTAGGAAGTTCACACTGGAGGCGGGACAACTGTAGCTGCTCACTGTCGTTCTCACTCCGTCCGGGACTAGACTACGACTCGTCCGCACTGGTGATGTCAGTCTCGTCGTCATCACTGCTACATTCTCGAAGCACGTTGTCGGCGTCGTCCAAGGAAATCTTGCACTTCACAAATGACAGGATCAACCGCATCTTCCGCGCTTGCTCGGTGATCGCTTTGCACATCACGGGTAGGGACCGATTGCACACTTTTGCGGCGTACGTTGCAAGCCTGACTTTCAACTCTGGAACCAGACTTTGGCCTACGGAAGCCTCTTTGTTTGCCGTCATAGTGTAAGATCCCGCGCCACTGCAGACTCCACTGGAGCATCACCCGCTCCGACGGGTCGAACTTGCGTCCAACAGAGCAGTTGTTGGTTGCTTCTGAGTGCAGAATGGCCATAAACGAGCACCGAAAACCTAAACTGCCCGGATCACGCGTGTCAATACAAAAAAATGTAGCTAGCGCTCCAGCATGATCTTGTCACTCGATCAAACGATGTGCTACTGTGAATCGTGCGAAAAACTGCGAAGAGAAACCGTGGGGTGAGTGAGCCCAAAGCCAGGTGGCTTTGGTGAGCCATAAGGCTGTTCCAGCGGCCTCCGGAGTGGCTCTTACAAGAGGTGCCGCCACCCTCCGGGATTCGGGCGCGCCGTGCGCTGTTCACCGCCGTATATTCGGGTTAATTTGCAAAATGCTATCAATAATTCTCGTTTGCGCAAATAAAAAAATAATTAATTTGTAAAATGAGCACATAGAGTAGTGCAATGCTAGAGGTACAGCTGGCTGAACCCGTAACAAGCCGGGGTGTTCATGATATCGCGATTGCTTCGTTTTTGCCGGTGGTGGAATGCTTTGGTTCGATTATAAGTCGACCCCCCCACTTCAGATTTTCAAAAATTGAAAAAAGGGTCGACCTACATTCGTGTAAATACGGTATGTCACGTGATGTCACACGGCCATCAGGAAATCACGTGGTCACGTGATCTTAGATAATGTGACCATGTGACGTGACCTCAGGTTATGTGGTGTTTCCGTGTCGCATGACATCACAGTGTCACATGATGTTATGTCAGATGACGCGACATCTGGTTGTGTCACATGGCACCGTGACGTCGCGTGACGTCCTGGTGTCACATGACGTAACAGTCTCATGTGACATCATGGTGTAACGTCACATCACAGTGTCACGTTGTGTCAGGTCCATGACATCACGTAACACTGTCATGTCATCAGCGTGACGTCACCATCGAGGCTGCATCCACCGGGCACGAAAGCACTAAGAGCTGGCCCTATTAATGCTATGCACATAAAGGCATATACCGTTGTGGTGACCCTTTTTGCACTCTCCAACAGCACACTGCACGTGACTTGGAAGAACAGAGTCACAAGTTGCAAGAGCTTCGCATCGAGGCCTCTGAACTGGCAGAGAAAACAGGCGGGAAAGACGTCTCGCCAGGGTTGCAAGAGATGGCTGATCAACTGGCATCGCTACAAAAGAAATGCCAGGTAGGTCTGCCATGAACTGATGGTGTTGCTCCTTAAAACCCCACTTGTAAACACATTGTAAACGATGTGACTTAGTAAGCAGTGTGGTTTCTTTGCATACTTTTGGAAATCCATAAACATTGTTGAACAGACAGTGCTTTGCATGATTTAGTGGGCAAAAAATGTGGAGTGGGCTGGATTAGAACAGTGACTTGAGTGCCAAAAAGCCCCCGTAATAGTAACTGTTGTCCTTCATCTTCACAATGCATCTCTTCTGTCCTAGGTGGGCTGGATTGGCAAAGTTTTAATTTTTGTTGCTGAACTTAACTATTGCTGAACTGGGACAGAAATGTTGCACGTATTCACTTTGTAAGCTCAAAGCCAGTAGAGTGGTGCAAAAACAAAAGGAAGAATAGAGGCACTAGTGCAGTAGTTCTCAACCACTGCTCTAGTATTGGACGATTACACTAGCAAAAGGGTAAATGAAGGAAACTAAGTGTGTGCAAACCAACTTTAAAGCTCTGAAACAGAAAATAATCAATCCCGCTCGCTCGGCACGCATGACTTGGTCTTTTTAGCCTTGTAGGACAGCCAGCATCAATCAAAAGTTTTATTGTTTGGCTTGACTGACAGTCTAGGGCTTCAGGAACCCCAAGAAGGCCTTCAGAGTCCCTGAAGGATCCGTGGACCCCCATATGAGAACCACTGCAATAGATAGGAGCATACCTGCAGCAGCGCACAATTTACATAGCATCTAATGGTTCGTAAGCAGCATTATTTACCCAGGGGTCCACTGGAATTCCAGTTCAGGTGCTGTTAGCACCAAGATGTTTGAGTAGCACCCTCTTATGGTTCTTTTCTCTTATGTCACTACAAGAAGTTTTGAACACAGAATCTGTTTTATCAGCCAATTTCTTTGGAGTCCTGTGACGTTGGAGTGTAACAGCCAGCTGTAATGACACTGAAAAGCCTTGTGCCCATAAGGAACCGTATAAAAAGACATCAGTCCCCTGGTAGGATTAAAACTCACCACCTCGAGATTGTCAGCTAAGTGCTTTGCCGACTGAGCTATCGGCTCGGTGGTTCAGACCTCACAAAGAGCGAGATCGTTCGCGTGGTGCGTGAATGAGCTCGCGCACTTCGCACCCTTTCCAGGCATGTAGCGCCATCTCACGCCGCATGTCGGAAATAAAAGCGAATCTTCAGTAGGCGGTGCCATTGAGATGCCCTCCTCTTTTTCTCTCGAAGGCCTATCGCACATTTTGTGCTTACCAGTCGTTGTTAGCATGATCAAGCTTGCATAACTTTGGTTCACCGTGCCATCACAAATTGTATTCCTGGCAATTTATCATCCAGCTGCGAAAGACAAGTTTGATGGTATGTGTGTAAAAAGCATGGTGGAATCATGGAGTCGCATCACATTCCCGAACCAACACCATTGGTCGCCCACCTCGCCAATTGTCAGGCAGTAAATGAGCTCAGTATCAGATGATCTTTTGCTCCCGGAGCACGGCCTGCTCATGTTTTCTTAGTTGCCTGATCTTTTTCTAATGGTTTCAATATTTTTCCCCGCCAGGAAATTCTGGAGTCCCTGGAGGAGGAGCTTCACGAGGCTCAAAGTTACAACAAGGCGCTGCAGGAGACGGAGAAGTGGCTGCTGCAGATGTCCTTCCCGGTCATGGCGCAGCACTCCCTGCAGGTCCTGAACAGACAGCAGACCCAGGAGCAGCTCGACAAGTACAAGGTGGGCCGACATTTTAACGTGAACCATTCTTTGGCTGGGTGTTCGGCATTTCGTGAAGCCCAGATAAAAGTGAAGCCTGGATATAGCCTGGCCGCGAGGCTCAACACTGATTGGGCGAGGTGGGGGGGGAGAGGAGGAGTGAGGTGCCTGTCGCTGATTGGTTAACGGGGAGGTCATGTGACCAGAGGGTTAGGCGAGGAGGAGCCTGACTACCTGTGCGCACTGGGGGAGAGGAGATCGAGAGTATGGAAGGCTCTGGAAGATCGCCAGGTTTGTCGGCCAAATTAGCGGTAGTATCACTTTATTCTAAAAACAACTATCAAGTGCACATATGGTACGTAGTAAACTATATGATGAAAAGCGCCGTGAACGTAGGTGTCTGGCATATCGAAACCCAGAGTATCGCTAAACGTTTGTGATGCCAGAAAGTTGCACGTATGCAACACAACTGCCTAACAATTTACCATAAACATTTTTTTCTTGTGCATTTTTGTACTACAAGTACTTTTCTCTACTCTCCCTGCCTCCTTTCTTTTGCAACTTCATGAAGTGCACCTTCCAGGAAATCGTCCAGTGACATGCGGATTCCTGCATTAGCAAGTGTGCTTCTCCCTTGGCTATAGTACACCGACGCATTGCAGGAAAGCAGCTAGCTTCGTGTGGGTTCTCATGCCACACAGTTTGCATTTATGCGATGCACTTGTACTCAGCAACGAGGCATGCTTACTGGAATAGAACTCGGTGTACTGCCTGTAGAATCAAAACAACTGCTTTCAGGACTACATTTGAAATGTTGAAACCTTTTAAGGAAAATGCGGAAGTGCTCTTGAGCCGAATAAATATTCGCAATCTCTAAAAACTCCACCAACTTCACAAGGAGAAATCATGGGTTAGTTGGGACAACCTCACTAACTTGAGATAAGAAAGCGTGAGAGGCAAAAAAGACGAGTACACAAACAAATAATTTCTTTGAGTTATATAAGTATTAAAGGCACTTTCAATGGATCAGTCAATCAGGTTACATTTTGCTTTGTCGCAGTGGCCCCCACACTTTCAACCGATGAATCGGGCTATAATTTGCTTTTTAATGGTGCTCCCAATGCTTTCAATGTTCGACTCAATCAACGAGGTTCCATTTTGCTCCGTCGTGGTACGTCTCCAGGGCATCCTGGCCGAGGTGAAGCAGTACCAGTCCACCCTGGACGAGGTGAAGGCCAAGGGTCGGCGACTGGTGAGCCGCTACCGCAAGGACTCTCCCCAGCTGGAGCAGCAGGTCCAGTCGCAGCTGGACAACATCCAGGAGAGCTACGACGCACTCCTCGCAGGGGCCGTCCAGGTTGAGGTGAGCAGACCACGCCCACATCACGGTGCCCGGAGCGCCTCTCCAACCAGTGCGTTTACCGCATCCTCAAGAGTGACGACATCACGGAAGTGTCATGTCGTTGCCTGCAGCAATCCTGGCAGCATCCCGAGCGGAAATGGCAACTGCGAGAGTCCTGATACCGGCAGCCAACGAACCTTTTGTTTTAACAGAGACTGTGTTTTAGAGCTGCTTTTCGAGCCTAGGGCATCATTGAAACTTGTAATGAAAACTACGATAACATGGCCAGTTGTCTTTACAAAAGTCTGTGTCCCTCTGTGGGAGTCGATCCACCGACCTCTTGCTCGGTAATTTGACACCCTATCCCCCGAACTGGCAAAGCGACTTTGGTTAGCAAGGCTATGCGAAGAGCAAGTTGTCTGCTTCTTGCGCAGCAGTTACAGTGGCGTCAGAACGACGCCGAACTCCGATTGGCTTTGATTGAAAGGATAGTGGGTAGACCTCAATGCTAGATGCCTTGAGGTCTACCCACTATTTTTTTCAAGCAGCTTATAAGAGCTCGGCATTTTGACATCATCGCAACCCTTGTGCGAGAAGCAGACAAAGTTGTGCTCCTCCTAGTTGGTATAGACCAACATGCGGCTCCGACGTCGCGCCGCCACGGTGGCGTTTGCTCACACCCGGTGTGGGAAAATGCCGACACGGTTGTAAACAGCACGTTGGCCTATTTGTGTACATTGCGGGGCACCGTTAGCGCAAACATTATATTGGTGGGCGTCAAACTTTACCGTTGCTAAGGTTAGTGCCCCGAACGAGCACTTTCCAACGCAGTAGTAGCTTTTATGGCAGCCCTTTGAGTCTAAGGGATAAAAAGAATGCACCGGCAATTGCTTGTTTGTGCAAACAGCGTTGCATCCTATACTTGCGTTGTTGCAAACACTTTGTCGCCCCAACGGTGGGAGGGGCTCCAGGCACGCCACTTGTTCTCTGTCTCCCAACCTTCTCCTAGGACTAAAATGTGTACGTTTCAATTTCTGTCGGACGTCTTCTTCATAACTGCACGTAAAAGCGGCTAAATTTCTATCGTTATGGCATGCAGGCTCGCCTGGAGAGTGCCCTGCAAAAGTTTGTGAGCTACGAAACGACGCTCGACGTCTGCGACCTGCTGCTGGCCGAGCTGGAGCCCAAGATCACGCAGCTTGCCGACGACACGCCCAAGACGCCGGAAAGAACCAAGATCAAGCTGGAAACGTGCAAGGTCGGTTTGGTCGAGGCACGGCGTGCGGCTGTACCGTAGCAGATCGAAAGAGAAAGGAACTTCGTATGTCTTTCTTGTGTTCTCAGACGAATTTAGTACTTAAAGAAATACTCTGTTTTATACTTAGTGTACAATGCTGTCAAAGCTGCTGGCACAAGCATGGGGCTTGATCTCGTTGATCATTTGCACACATTCTCGCACAAACGAAACCATAGATGAAGCCACGTGCTTGAGCCAGTACCTCTGACAGTGTTGTATATTAATTAGGAAACGGAGTATAGAGTGGTAAATATATTTAATCATAAAACCATAAATAGACAATCTCAGAAACCACTTTAGTGCCCCTTTAAAACCTGTGGAAATCATGCACCCAGGGAGCAAGTAAAACCGGCTCAATGGCCGACTTCTAATTGGTGTGCGGTAGAACTGCTACAAATCTAAGTTTCAGGCATCTTCAGAGATCAAGTATAAGCAATTTTTCTTCTTTAAAAACAATTGATTTCTAATTTTTAGTGAACTCATGCAGGTCGACTTTTTTGTGGTGCATCGCAGACTATTCTACAATCCTCCGGAAGATGTCATATTTTTAAGTGGGTGCAACACGCTAGCTATTTGTTAGGCAAGAGAAGTGAGGTTCCTACAAGAATGCTGCTACAATGTAGGTTTGTGTCTTCTGTGGCCCAATTCAGCTTGCGGTATTTATTACGTTGCGACGCAGGGTCTGATGTCCCAGCTGGTGAACGCGAGGGTTCAGCTGCAAGAGGCCATCCAGGCATGTGTGGAGGCCGTGTCCTCGGTGAGCAGGCCGTCCAGTCCTGAGCTGGGCACCATGTTCAGCATGCCCGAGCAAGAGGCCAGCATCAAGATTCGGCTCCAGGACAACATTGAACAGGTCGGTCACTCAACCAGTACACTTCTCTTCCCCTCTGTAGCAAAATGGCTGCAATACTAGCCATGGTTTTGTGAATATCTGGAAACTGAGGTATAGTGGCAAGAAAGATATGGTAGTGGTGATAAACTCTAGCAATTTGCCTAACCCCCTAGGTGGGGCGTTAAAAATCAGTAACCACAGTTCTCTTGATGCAAGAAATAGAGAGTAGTCTCGCAGTGGCCTCAAAGCTATGACGGGGACCGCGGTTTTTACAGCAATAGTTTCCCCAGTTTCGTGTTCGTGGACAAATAAATCTCGACACGAAACTCTGGACAGCTACCGCCATCTATGAGCGACGACGGCAACCAGACAACCGGCTTGCCAGTTATCTGGTTGCCACCATCACTCATAGATGGCGGCAACCTTTCCAGCCTTTCCACTCTGGTTTTCACCAGAGTGGAAAGGCTGAATTTCTCTAGGCGTCGTCCTAGAAGTCGTCCTTGAGGTCGTCCTAGTCGTTGTCCTTGAGGTCGTCCGAGAGGTTGTCGTCCAGGTCGTCCGTGAGGTTGTCCTAGGCGTCGTCCTTGAGGTTGTCCCACCATGGTACAGTTCTGCTGGTCTTCCTTCTTCACCAGAGTGGAAGGGCTGAAATATTTTGCAATGTGCCTCAATAAATTGGTATTTATTTTAACGAGATGAAATCGCTGTTTATCCATTTCTGTTGTACTGCCACGACTCCAGCTCATAAGCTTGGTAAAAAAGTTGCGCAACCAAGAAAGGAGCAGTGCGCAAAGGGAAGCAAATGTCCGGCAGAATAGGGTGTAAAAGTTGTGTTCACCTTTGGCTGTTTAAGCCATCGTGTTTATATATAATTGAGGAAGCCACATCCCCTTTGTGGATTGTCGCATTATTAGCAATCCTTACCTACAAGATATACCAGATATGCAATTGTACTAAGCATCTAATGATAGAATTTTTGGCTCGTTTTCTCGCACCCATCCATCTGATAACATCTGGGGTACATTGATCCGTGTTTATTAGTAGGCCGATGTGTGGCCAAGTGTGTTAAAGCACCGCAGCTCGGTGCTTGTAGAGCGAAACCTCGCTCTGCATAAATATCTTAGTCATCCCGGGCTTAATCCCTATCCCCGGTGCTCTTGATCCGGATGAACATCGTACCGGCTTGCGGTCTTGTACCACTACTGCGTTGTGGACGTCAAAGACCCTGCAGGCTAGCTGTGGTACTGCACCAGCTTAATTTCTTATCTACATTGGAGATACCCATTGGCGCTGACTAACTTCCTGCTGTCTATACATACACAGAACGCAATTTGTTTATTAATAAATGCCCAAGACCAGAAACCCTCATTATTAACCGTTGCTCTCGAGAGGAGAAGACTGTGATTGCGTTGCGAGGATCTAGGGAGCACAAGGGCATAACGGAATGGTAGGGAGCACTCTAAGGACACTGGGGCTAGGCAAACGGGGAATGGGGGAAGGGCGGGGCGAGAAGGTGTGTGGACAGGAGAATGCGCGCAGGGGCGACAGTTGGGACCGGGAGAATGGAGGGCGAAGTTAAGCCTACGACTTGTTTGGAGCACGATCGGGAAACCCAGCGGCGTTCACGTCTAGACCAGACCTCGTTTGAAGGTAGCGGGGTTTTCTTTGTTCCAGCTGGAAGCGCACGTGAGCCAGCTGGAGGAGCTGCTGCGGGGCTTTGAGGAGGCCGGCCGGCAGAGGAGCGCCCTGGAGGATTGGCTGACAGAGAAGCAGTCGGCCGTCTCGCAGCTGGCCGCCTCCCGACTGACCCCTCAGCCGCTGCTGCTGCACTCCCAGCTCAGGCAGCTGGAGGTGAGTTCACCAACACACTCCTACACTCTACCTCCCTCCTACACCCTACCTCCCTCCTATGCTCTACCTCCCTCCTACGCTCTACCTCCCTGCTACATTTTACCTCCCTCCTGCACTGTACCCCCTGCAAAGCTGTAGGGAGAGCCAATCACTGCAATGTATGTATGGAGTGCCGGCGAATGACGAGCTTGAAGACGTGTTTAGACGAAGAAAAAAACAGCCTGCACTGTGACGTTTCACCATGGTCGGTGTCACAGCGCAGACTGTCTTTTTTAAGGCCAAAACATATTTTCAGCCTTGTTATTCACGATGCTCACTCTATAGATTGCAGCGATTGGCTCTTTTGAGTGCTTTGTGGTAAAGTAGACACTCCAGGTTTTGGAGTGTTTGGAGGGCCATAGTGCTGGACTTTCATCTATGTTGGACAGATTGGGCACGAGTTGGATGCTGACGCTGCACTTGCATCTAATTTGCGCCTCGCAACAACGTACAACCTTTAGCTTACTCGAATCTACACGCCATGAGGTGCTGTAGTTAGTAAGAGCTTTTTCCTTAAATTGCTGGCTCCCAGCAGTTTCTGGTAACTCGCAAGTAAACGAAAAGACACGGATTGGTCTATGTCTTATGGCCGACACTTCATTCAGAGGGGCAAGGATATGTAGGACATAAGTGCGCCCGCGCACCCAGTAAAGTGTTTGTTAGGGGTCGGTGCTCTTCCTCCGTAAATTATAAATTTGTCGCAAAGTCTCCCAGCCTGCCTAGATGGAGAACAGTGTCGAGGCAAAGTCGGTGGATTCGTTGACCGGAGCCACGTGCGCACTAAGTGCAGGGGACAAATAAACAAGCTGTTTCGTCTTTCTCGTTTCTATCCTCAAGTCTGCTTAAATCTCGGCTTCGAGTTCAAAGACGCGCAAGCAAAGATTGCTTAGCCACTTTCTCTCCGACCGATCTGAGTGGCCGCTGATTGGCCGTCTGGTTGCAGGACATAAAGCAAGAGGTTTCTGAAAAGTTGACAGCCGTGGATGCCCTAGAGCTCAAGTCTGGGCTGCCGGGTCCCAGCGAGGCCTCCCTTCGGGAACGGCTGCATCAGCTGGAGGCCCAGGTAAGCACGGAGTAGTCACCTCGTCCCGTGACTGTGGTGCCTGCAACGTGTCTATTGCATCCTCAAACATAGTCCCTCGATTTCCGCCTAATGATGTTATAGAAATGTCACACTGTTGCCTGCCATGATCCTGGCGGTAGCATGTTAGTGGAGGTGGGTGTGGCAAGTGTCTCTTTTGCCGCAAGTCGCTCTGCATCGGTAGGGATTTCGCGACCCCGCCGAGGTTCGGGTTCAACCGGGTTCGACTTTCGCGAACCGCAAACAAAAAGTTTGACAAGAGTTCGACCAAAGTTTGACTGTCGTGCGGACGCGCGAAATCGAAAAAGACGGACTGCTAGCGACTGGGTACGACGGCGGCGAGACGCCGAGTCGCCGGCACTACGCCATACTTACCAACACGCCAACACACTGGCAAGTCTGGCAAGTCGTCGCAAATGCAAACTTAAAAAGCACTGGAACAAAAAAAAGACTGGCTCAAACGGTGATTTTTTACCTGCTCTTGTGGGTTGTGCCCACACCCTTTTATGTGTTCGTGGGAAGTGCGCTTCCGATGTTGGTTCGCCTCGAGCTGCCGGCGCCCAGCACGAACAAGTTATTCACAGTTTTTTTCTCTATTTTTTTCATCAAAAGCTGGAAGCGGACATCAACAATATTTCGTGTTGTTTTTGTACAGTCGGACGCGCCCTGCACGATCGATTGTACAAAGCTGGCAATGCCTGTCGGGCAAACTGCGTACTACTTTCATAAACGCCGACGATCGTTTATTCGCTTACTATGCAGGCCCCTTCAACTCCGTTCTCTTTTGGCATACTGGAAGCGAAAGCAACGTAATCTCCCCAATCTCCCCTGGAGCAAGCAGAGAAAAGGACGGACAAACACAAATTTCCCTGGCCGTTTTAGTTTCGAGGGTGTGAATTCATGTTGGTTTGCTCATCTTTAACGATTTTACTGAAGCTTTCTAATGGCGAGGTATTTACTCTCGCAGATTTGTCAAAATGTAAAATAAAATGTGATTGACAAACTAAATGTTACAGCCCTGGTAGTATTTACTTATTTAGAGACACACCAATGTCAAGGCAGCTTAAAAATAATTGTTGCGGGTCGGGCTACAGGCTACAAACAACCTATTTGCTAAAACGTCATTCGCGAAAACACACTGTGTCTCTTTTGGGAAAAAACTAAGGAACAGCAAAACAGGGAATGGAACGACTAGATGTTTGAAAACATACACACATTGTCTTTGTGTTTCGAAAAATCAAATTAAATATTCAACCATCTGTAAACAAAACTCGCTGAAGAAAAGGCTACTCTTCTTCGAGTTCGGACATGAACGTAAGTCAGCACCGACGCAGCACCAGTGTCAGCATTGTGTCACTAATAAGATGCAAAACAGCGCCGTACCAGCAAGGTCGGCACTATTTTCAGCGCCGACCAATAGCACCGAGGTAACACCGTGGTGTAAGTGCGAACAGGCCTCAATGGTGCCAAGCATAGGACTCTTGCTGTTGGGATTTGAATTGGTTTGGATTGGATTTCCTCCCCGCAGGTTGCTCAGGTGGCCAGCATGAGGACAGCCCAGCTGGAAACCTTGGAAGAGTATGGCTCGCTGGCAAGTCAGGTGGAGACCAGGCTTGCCGCAGTGGAGTCTTCTCTGGAGACAACGCATCGGCCAGCCGTGGCAGATGCCAAGCAGCGCCTGCAGATGCTCAACGTAGGATTTCTCTTTTTAAAGTTCAACTCCAGTCAAAATCAAAACCAAAATAAAGATCTGGTATCGCTTTGGTGGCACGAAATACGATCACAGCCGAAATATTGCCTCAAAATGAAGCCGCGCACTCCACTAAAACCGATTTTAACAATGCAACTTAGGCAAGTGTCTCTTTTGCCGCAAGTCGCTCTGCATCGGTAGGGATTTCGCGACCCCGCCGAGGTTCGGGTTCAACCGGGTTCGACTTTCGCGAACCGCAAACAAAAAGTTTGACAAGAGTTCGACCAAAGTTTGACTGTCGTGCGGACGCGCGAAATCGAAAAAGACGGACTGCTAGCGACTGGGTACGACGGCGGCGAGACGCCGAGTCGCCGGCACTACGCCATACTTACCAACACGCCAACACACTGGCAAGTCTGGCAAGTCGTCGCAAATGCAAACTTAAAAAGCACTGGAACAAAAAAAAGACTGGCTCAAACGGTGATTTTTTACCTGCTCTTGTGGGTTGTGCCCACACCCTTTTATGTGTTCGTGGGAAGTGCGCTTCCGATGTTGGTTCGCCTCGAGCTGCCGGCGCCCAGCACGAACAAGTTGTTCCCAGTTTTTTTCTCTATTTTTTTCATCAAAAGCTGGAAGCTGACATCAACAATATTTCGTGTTGTTTTTGTACAGTCGGACGCGCCCTGCACGATCGATTGTACAAAGCTGGCAATGCCTGTCGGGCAAACTGCGTACTACTTTCATAAACGCCGACGATCGTTTATTCGCTTACTATGCAGGCCCCTGCAACTCCGTTCTCTTTTGGCATACTGGAAGCGAAAGCAACGTAATCTCCCCAATCTCCCCTGGAGCAAGCAGAGAAAAGGACAGACAAACACAAATTTCCCTGGCCGTTTTAGTTTCGAGGGTGTGAATTCATGTTGGTTTGCTCATCTTTAACGATTTTACTGAAGCTTTCTAATGGCGAGGTATTTACTCTCGCAGATTTGTCAAAATGTAAAATAAAATGTGATTGACAAACTAAATGTTACAGCCCTGGTAGTATTTACTTATTTAGAGACACCATGTCAAGGCAGCTTAAAAATAATTGTTGCGGGTCGGGCTACAGGCTACAAACAACCTATTTGCTAAAACGTCATTCGCGAAAACACACTGTGTCTCTTTTGGGAAAAAACTAAGGAACAGCAAAACAGGGAATGGAACGACTAGATGTTTGAAAACATACACACATTGTCTTTGTGTTTCGAAAAATCAAATTAAATATTCAACCATCTGTAAACAAAACTCGCTGAAGAAAAGGCTACTCTTCTTCGAGTTCGGACATGAACGTAAGTCAGCACCGACGCAGCACCAGTGTCAGCATTGTGTCACTAATAAGATGCAAAACAGCGCCGTACCAGCAAGGTCGGCACTATTTTCAGCGCCGACCAATAGCACCGAGGTAACACCGTGGTGTAAGTGCGAACAGGCCTCAATGGTGCCAAGCATAGGACTCTTGCTGTTGGGATTTGAATTGGTTTGGATTGGATTTCCTCCCCGCAGGTTGCTCAGGTGGCCAGCATGAGGACAGCCCAGCTGGAAACCTTGGAAGAGTATGGCTCGCTGGCAAGTCAGGTGGAGACCAGGCTTGCCGCAGTGGAGTCTTCTCTGGAGACAACGCATCGGCCAGCCGTGGCAGATGCCAAGCAGCGCCTGCAGATGCTCAACGTAGGATTTCTCTTTTTTAAAGTTCAACTCCAGTCAAAATCAAAACCAAAATAAAGATCTGGTATCGCTTTGGTGGCACGAAATACGATCACAGCCGAAATATTGCCTCAAAATGAAGCCGCGCACTCCACTAAAACCGATTTTAACAATGCAACTTAGCAGGTCTTTAGTGGCAGCAAGTGGGTTATCTTTTAGTCTAGGAACGCTAAGTGGTGCACCCTTGCGACATCACGTCACGGCGGATTTGCGGTCGACTGGTTATATACCGCATACAGCAGCACCACGGTGACGTCAAGTCTCGGCCATATGGCTGATGATCACTGTTGCCGTCCCTCTGGCAGATAGTTTCGGTTTTTCCGTAGATGCCGGAAACCAAACTTTGAGCCACAATATTTATAAAACTACACGCAATATCGAAAAAGAATTTATACTTTTTAGTTCAAGGACACAGCTTTAGCTGAAAACAGTTGTAATCTTAAATTTAAAAAAATTGACCGCATCTCCACGTGGTGAATGATGTTGCTTGGGGCGAAGCTCTGGTGGTGCTTGTCTGCGTAGACGCCGAGCCGCAGCATGCCGAGCCTTTTCATTCATGTCAGTAGGAGAATGTGTGGTTTTCTTCTTTTTCTTTTTTTAAGCAGACAGATGGGATGGCATCTCAGAACCCCCTACTCTTTTTTTTCTTTGAGCCTTTTCATTCATGTCAGTAGGAGAATGTGTGGTTTTCTTCTTTTTCTTTTTTTAAGCAGACAGATGGGATGGCATCTCAGAACCCCCTACTCTTTTTTTTCTTTGAGCCTTTTCATTCATGTCAGTAGGAGAATGTGTGGTTTTCTTCTTTTTCTTTTTTTAAGCAGACAGATGGGATGGCATCTCAGAACCCCCTACTCATTTTTTTTCTTCTTTTTCTTTTTTCATAATTTTTTTCATCTTTTTTTTTCATCTTTTTTTTTCCAATTTTTTTTTTTTTTTTTTGCCCTACAGGAGCACGTGCTCGTGAGCAGGTGATCTCACGAGCAGAAGCACGAGCACCCGACGCCGGCAAACGGACATACGGACATGGCTAGCCCCTAAGGAGCTTCGCCCCTAAAATATTGACTGGAGTTGGCCTTTAACGTGAGGGCTGGTGCTCTAACAAGGTCTCGTTGCAGGTGTTGCTTGACGAGGTCAATGGCATTGGCGGCAACGTGGCTGAGCTGAGAGGCAAGATGGCCGTGTTGACTAAGTGTCTCGAACCAGCTGACAAGGCCAAGTGTGACGACCAGCTCAAGTATGAACCGGTTATTTGGAGTATTCACACTCGTTTAGAGGGCTTACTATGTATTAACATCTGTTTCTACAATAAAAAAACTTTTTTTTTATTTTTTTATTTTGGTACTGTTTTAGAGATATACATAAATTTGGTCTGTGAAGCCAGCTTATGGCAGCTTGGCCTTTCTGCGATAGAAATGTATTGCGATGAATTTTGCATGACCGAATAATTTTTGCGTTGGCTTTGCAGCTCTATTTTCACTTCATAATGAAGCCATGTAAACTCCCAAGAGCAAACCAATATAAAATTGTTAAAAAAAAACACTCGGGGAAGTCGGGAATCTTTTCTCGTCCTCGATCTGACACTTAGACACTACGAATCATCATGTCCTTTTGACTACTTTGTATGTGCTTTGCACTTTCAAATCAGGTAGGTTTTACAAGGGGGGTTGAGTAGATTCCCTCGTGTAAACTGTAACAGGTGGGCACCGTAGCTACTCTCGTCACGTTTCCACGAGTGCATTTTGTTTTCTTTGCCAAAGCGAAGGCAGTAAGTAAAAGCGCGGCCCGTCTGGTGGCTGGCTGCAGGTGCCTCGAAGGGAAGTGCGAAGAGCTGCGGAAGCGCGTGCTTCGGCGAACCAAGAGTCTGGATTTGATCCAGTCGGGGCTGGACGGCCTCTACTCGGAGGCAGCATCCACGGAGCAGTGGCTGCGGGAGAAGAAGTCTGCCCTGGAGCAGCTCCCAAACCCAGGATACCAGAGCACCAACGTGGAGGCAGCTCTCCAGAGGATAAAGGTAAGCCGGTGACGCGGCTACCATACCGGCACTCCATTCACTCTCGAACTGAGAGTGAAGCTATGTGCTTGTTGGCCCACTCATATGTCTATCCATAGCCTCCTCTCTACTCACGAAGCCTGGCAGTTCGACGACGGAGCTATAGAGTGTCCGGTTGCAGATTTAGAGTGCGAGGATCTGGTAGCGCAGAGCATCAAAGAGCCATTTCTCGGGGAACCTGGACGTCAGCGCACAGCTTTTGCAGCGGCAAGGACCCGAAACACACTTGTTCGCTCGGGAGAACTGTGTTTCAGCATCTCGCCGCAGCGAGACATCAGTCACGTGGCTCTCGTCTCGTCCGTTGTCTGCTGCTCCACCTTTCCTGTTTTGGCGGCCGCTTCTCGTGGCGATCTGCCAGGCTTCGTCAGTATATAGGAGGCTATGGTCTATCTCACCCCCACCCGTACACACTCGCGAAGGGCGGGATTAGGGGATGAACGAGAGGCGGTTGATCGGTTCGGCGAGCATGGAGCTCTTACCGCACTGTCAGCTATGCTGCTTAGTATAGGCAGCATACCAGAGAGGAACCTAACTTGTCTCAAGTTTGGCAATGCAAGGCGCCTAACTTAGATCCAATAGGGTTTTACTACAAGGTTCTTGTTAGGGCCAAAGTACTTCGCTTTGGCCCCAACCAGCCGGAGAAGTGCCGAAGTATGGCTTTTTTTTTTGGTTCACCAGATGGCTGCGCCATACACGAGCCATAGTTGCCAGGTGACTGCCAAACAACCAGCACTGGAGCCTAGTTCTCACTTTTGCTCGGAAGCTGAGGCCCCAACGTTGCCAGATGACAACCGATTAACTGGGCAGTGTAGCTTGACTCAATCCCAGACTCTGGCCAAAAAATGTTGAGTTTGGTTAAACGTTAGTTTGGGCTTTCACGATGCTAAATTCCCGGACAGAAACCAAGATTTGGCCCAACGGACTGTGCTACCTGGGCAGAGATGGGATTGCTGTAGCATTGACTTATAAACTCTGCCCCGTTACATATTCTGCTACACATTGCCAAGATGTAAAGAATTTGCAATCAAACATTCCAACACCAAAAATGAACACCGCAAGCACCAAAGTTGTAAGGGAAAAATGACCCGAGAACATGGAACCCTACTTATAATTAGGGTTCCCTGCTTTCGGATAAATCCAAAAAAAATCCAATAAACACTCACCGGTAAATTTAGTGCCAATTCAGATTTATCCGGAAAACACTGAATTTTGACGTCGTAATAAAAAAATAAAAAGCAAAAAAGCCTGTGTTTTACAAATTAACTTCACAAGAGCACAGGATCAGTGGACCTGAGGAGATGCCACTTCCGTTTCTTTTGAAATCTCAAACTACCTACTGACAAAAGGGGTTTGCCTTTCAGCTCGTCAAGGTTCTTTCGGGACAATGAGTTAAAGCACCCCTACTTCAATTTTTTTTTTTTAATTAGGATATACAATTAAATAAACTCTCAATATCGGAAAAGTGGGAATCTAGAAAAATAAACTCCGATGAACCCCGAATCTTCAGCAAAAAATGAACTCAGAAAACCACCCTCCGAATTTTCTGAAAAATAAACTTCGAAAACATGGAATCCTTCTGATAATATACGAGGATTTAAACAGTATTGAAATGTTAAGGTGGGCTATAGTCATTACCTACGTGAGAATGGCAAGGGGGCGCTTCAGTTGTCCCGAATTTGATGAAAGCTTTCTACCTTTGACAACGCTTCAATGTCTCGTGCATCTCAAGCGCGCTCACGGCCAAGGCACGGCGGAAGGCATGAAGCGCATGCTGGTAGCTGGGCGTTCGAAAGACACGCCGTGCCAATCTCACTCTGTCAGTGACTGCAGACTCACCCGACTCGATTGACTCATGTCTCCCTCCCACGTCCCCCTTCTCCTTCCAGGCGGAGCAGCGCGAAGTGGAGAACAAGCGTGCCGTGGTGCAGGACTTCGAGAAGCGCATAGAGTCGCTCTCGCACGAGCTGGACAGCCTGGACGCCCAGCAGCTGGAGCAGACCCTGGGAGACCTGCGGACCCAGTTCTCGGACCTGCTGTCCCTGCTGGCCTCGCGCGCAGACGACCTCACGGCCCTGCTAGGCAGCGCCTGCCAGCTGGACGACGAGCTCGAGATTGTGCGCCAGTGGCTGCGCGAGAAGGAGCAGGACCTGCGTCGCATCGGGGCCCCCGCCGAGGATGCGGCCGAGCTGCGGAACCGCCTCGAGTCCGTCCAGGTGGGGCCTGCGTCAATCAATAATAGAAGTCTGGTGCTGGAAAGTGTGTACCTGTGTTTTAGCAAAAGCTGTTGTCTCCCTCTTGCCCTCATGACGTCACGCGAGGCCTATTTCAGGCTGTTTAATGGTTGTCCATGTAAGGCGCGAGTTCCCGAACTGGGTTGTTAGTATCACGGGCGTTGCCCAAAGTATTTTCGGGCATTCCCTTTTAGTAAAGCCATAGTTCAGCATAATCAATCTACTGGCACACAACGGTCCACCAAGTGCTCCCTAGTATGGGCAATGCTGTTTACGTGGCCGTGGCCTATAGTCTCCTGCACCGCTTTATAGCACTAATGCCGGGACTGGAAAGGGTTCTTCGGCGTCAAGAAAGATAGGCGTTCCTCGAGATAGAAACGTTTGGGAACCCTGGATGTAAGGAACCCGAGATCTAGCTTCGAAAGTATTTTTCTCTCGTATGTTTTAAATGGCAGGTTACTACAGTTCAGCCTTTGACGGTCGTCGCCGTACATGTATGTTGGTGATTACAGATTTTAAAGTGCCCGCTTAACAGGAAAGTGTGCGTACCGCGGAAGGTGTTGCTATTATTTAGAATGTCTTGGGCGAACTATAAACTAATGATGGATAAAATCTGCCAAACTTCAGATTCGGCAAAGTTTGGCACATGCTGAACTTTTGAAGGAAAGTTCGGCAAAGATTCAGCAAAGATTCGGCAAACGTCTGCGCATGCGCGAGAACGCGACGGGGCCATGGATTGCAAATGGGCAACGTGCGGTTACCATCGTACAGTATAGTACTAACAGCGGTTGCGGCGAGGTGCGGAGTAGGCGACATGCTAACTGTGTGTTTTTCAGTTTTTGTGAGTGTCGTTCTCTTCAATATTTTCTGCTTCAAGAACAGATCGACCAGGAATTGTTGCAGTCCACTGCGCAAGTGACAAATGATGCGGTACATTCTGGATAACGTGATTTTCGTTTGATCTTTCCAGCGATTCAGCAAGGTAGTTGCAACATTGACCGACAAGTACTTTACAGCACTTCTCGCAATTATAGCAATGCTGTTGTCAGCTCAGAAGTGGTTTGTGCCAAAAAAAAAATAATATTATTACGTTATTTTACAGTTTTCATCTCTCCGCATAAAACTAAACACGGAACTATCATGCTCAACATTGCACATCCGACGTTCCTAACTCTTCCCATCTTCCTAAACGTCCGCGTGGGTCCTAACATCAAAAACCGCCATTTTAAAAGTTAAAAACGAGACGTTGCGAAAATGGGATGTACACTTTTATGCAAAGCTGGCGTCAAGCAACTCAAATCGAAAAACATGCATACTCACAATAATATTGTTATTTCTTTTGTTGGAGGCTCAGCAGCCATTGCATTCATTTTTGAGTATGAATTGGTGACTCGCAGAGAAAGTAAGAACACAGTGTTACCGCCTTTATTTTAACAATGTACATACTTGCAGGCTTGCGCTTGTGAGGCCTCAAAACCGAAACTCGCGTATCGTGACTGCGCCCACTACTACTCAACCTCGTTGTCACGCCACTTCTGCAAGAAGTCACTGTAAAATTGCCAGTAAACACACAAAAATGACACCTATACTTTTATCTCGTAGAATATCACCTTAATTAAGTAATAAGTAATTCAATATGCATTATATGTTGCATTTAAATTTTTAAAAAAAGAAAAACTTTTTTGGCGGGAAAAATGAAATGTTATTTTTTAAGTCTGGCAACAGTGTATTTTTGCTGAATCTTTGCAGAATCTTTAGAAAACTTTGGTAAAACTTTGGCTTTGCTGAATATTCGTTTTGGCAAAAGTTCGGCCCATCACCACTATAAGCGTACATTTACCTGGTGTTTCGCTTTGCTAAGCTATTTATAGTTTTCAAATTAGACGCTCTGCACACGTGATGCTCACTTCGCATACCAACCACTCTGGTTAGGTGCCAGTGGTGTCCAATGAGAGCTTCGGCTCTTCCGATTTATACTTGCAACGCTTTTTGGAATTAAATTCAGAGGGTGAGAGCTCATCATCCGATGGAGCTACTCTGTAAAGTACATCCGGTTAGGTACCTGGGGCTGCTGGAATGTCGCAGGAGCAGACGTGTCAAAATTAAACCGAGTGGAAGGAAGGGGACAACCTTTTGCCTTCAATATTTTTATTTGATGCTTCTAAACCTAAACAGCTTGCAAGCACTGTATGTGCTCCATATGATTATTAAGAAAAAACCTGCGCATTAACCCTTTCTTTATACTATTTCTTTGGACACAAAACCCGACCACTGTGAAACATCTTTGGCGAAAAAAAACTCGACCGTCAAAGGGTTAATTCATCAAGCATACACTGATAACACGTTGATGTAAATAAATTGAGGGTTCTCTATCATGACCGTATTGACGGCCACAAATATTTTCTTCGCTTTGAAACTATTTAAATCGATTCCAAACTATTCTAACAAAGGAACTATATTCGCTTCACACTCTCTTCAAAGTGAAAAATCAATATTTGTGCATTCCTAATGACTGGAAATATTGCTTTTCAAACTTTGTTGCGTGCCTAGGATGAACACGCTCCCCTGCAGGCAATAATCCAATGCAAGAAAACGGCCAAGAAAAATGGGGCATGTTCACGAAATCAAACTTTTTTTATTCAAATCAACAATCAATCATTTTGGCACAACCCTTACTTCCTCACTGTGTTTTTTTTTTTTTTTTTTTTTTTTTTTTAAGAAGTTTAAGTTTTAAGAAGTAGGTAGCTGGGAGAGTCAGTTCATGATCAGAATGAAATAGCCCTAAAAAGCACACTATGGCTCTTTTTTGAGGATGCCCTGTCCTTTTTTTTTTTCGTTTGTGGCAATGTATTGTGCTCTTTTTTGCGCTTAATTTTATTTATTTTGATCAACTGAATTGGTTTTACCTGTTCAGACCTACACTGGTGCTACCTGCCATTGGCGCAGGTGGCGCATCCCCAAGAACCGGACGCTCACATCCCGAGCATCCCGCTTTCGTATCTTTTTAGGCCATGGAAAAAGAGGTGAAGTCGTTCGAAGAGGGCAGACTGGCCGCCCTGGTGCGCCACGGCAAGGGGCTGGAGCCCAGCTGCGAGCCAAACGAGTGCGCTGCCCTCCAGAAGCTGGTGCAAGGTGAACGTCCTTTCTTTAGCCTAACAATTTCAAATTCTTTAGTCGAAAGTCGAACAACCGGCTCTTAGGGATTTTGCTTCGGTGGATGAGCCCCGATGATGTCGCAGCTTCGCGTGACACCGTGACGTCATTTTGAAGGTGCGTCAAATGCGTAGCATTAACGCTCTTGCGTTAACGCGTAACGTTAATGCATTCGCAACACCCTTACAATGTGCCATCCAGAGCAGAATGAGTTCCCCACAATGTGCTACGGTGCTGGGCAGCTGGACATAAAGAATAGGGGGGAGGGGCTTAGACCCCAAAATCCCCCTTCTGCCTATACCCATTGCTAAGCAACATGTCTGCTCACGTCATCTTTGACCTCCCTGGTCTTTTCCTCACTCTTCATTGATTGGGTCACTTCCTAAAGTGGGTGGTAACTTCGCGCCCTGCTGCCTCGCCCCCAGAGCCCGTCGACAGGGTGAAGGAGCTGAGGAGGAGCCTGGCCGAGAAGCTGAAGCAGCTGAAGGAACTGTCCCAGCTGCACGAGGAGTACCGCAAGGCCCTCGCTGCTGCGGAGCTGCTTCTCAACGAAATGGAGGCTTCCATGGCGGGAGACCTGCTCCTGGCAACCTGCGAAGAGGTGCTTCAGGAGCAGGCGGCGGCGCACACGCGGGTGAGGGACAATGGCCGCCGGCTCTCCGCGGACCTCGCCAAGATGAAGCGACTGGCTGGCAAGCTGGGTCCGTCCGCGGGAGCCAATCGGGAAGTGCGCCTCCTCTCCGAACGCAAGGACAGGTATGTGTAACAAATTCAGGTGTAATGACTGCCATAACCTCAAAATAAAAAAAAAATTGAGTTGCTCTAGTCTTGAACATTTTTTTGTAATTTCTCGCTAAAATTATAGGAAATTCTCACATCTGTAAGTTTTTATGCTAAGCAGAAACCTATGCTTATTGTTCTCCTATCTATAGTTGAATCTCGTTAATTCAAACTCAAGGGGGGCCGAAAATTTGTTTGAATGAAGCAAAGTTTGAATTATCCGAAGTTCCCTCCCATAGAGACGCATAGTATGGGACCTGCATGTTGTTTGAATTATCCAGAAGTTTGAATTAAGAATGTTTGAATTAATGATAGTCGACTGTATTATGGTTATAAAAAAAAAATCTGAACTTTATAACGAATGTTCCTGTCCAACCTTTTTTTACAATATCCCAATCAAAAACTGTCACAAAGTATGTCTGCTTGTTTTACAAACAGCAGAGGGTGGAACAAAACCATTCTCATAATTCTATTTTTTTAGTTATTTATTTATTCAAACTACCTCAAATGCCCTTTGACATTACAAGGAGGGGGGGGGGGGGGGGGGGGGGGGCTGGGGCTGTGCAGCTTGATAAAAGAATTTAACAGTCATCACAAGTTGAAGTTATTTTGCTAATGATTAGAATTGAATCATTAAAGTCTTTGCCAGTTAGAAAATTTCCAACCCTGAAAACATATTAAAATCCAATTTCTATATCCAAAGATACAATGGACAAAACTTTGTGTTGTGATGGAAAAATTGATTGTGAAAAAAACAGGAGAAGATATTTAAAACATACTAGCCTGACTATGAAACTGCGCACTTCCTGTGCGTAGTACTAATTAGAAAATATGTTGTTTGTGACCTCTAAATTTAAAAAAGTGTTTTTTTACTTAATTTTTGTTTTTTTTAAGGTTGCAATCTCCCCGTAAGCTAAGAGGATTAGCATAATTCTTAGTGAAACGTCACCTGAAATTTGAGGCTTTCAAAAGTTTCTGTTTCGTGCACGGCACTAGTGTTTTCTTACAACTGACCTGCATCATGCCATCCGTGCAGACTTGAGAAGATGGCCGAGGAACGTCTGCTTTCGTTGGAAGAGGCCCTTGCGGAGCTCCAGCGCCGGCGTTCCGCACTGGACCAGACCAGCGAGGAGCTGGACGAGCTCTGCCGACGGATGGACGCCCTTGGGGGTTCTCTGGGGCCTGCAATACAGGACGCGGAAGTGCTGTTGACGGCTCTGCAGGTAAGAATGCTGCAGATTTTTAACAACATGAAAAAAGCAAGCGTGAGGCATTAATCAACAAATAAGCGAAATGTGATGACATGCTCCGGTTTTTTGCACCTTTTTATAAATGATTTCCCTTCCCTTTATGTCCTTTGTGCTCTTTTATGCCCTTTGTGTTCCTTTATCCCCCTTATATAGCTTTACTTTTATGTGTTCTTTTATGTTCATATGCAGTAATGTGGTCACTTCTCTTCCTCTCTGCTTGTGCTCTGTTTTAATATGATGTCTTTTGTGTTCATATGATGTTCCTTTATTTTCATGTTTCCTTTACGTTTGTCTCGATATAAATAAATACCAATTATTATCCCCAACAAGACATATATATCTGCATTAATGATTGAGAAGCTTAAGTTTTTTATAGATGAACTGACTTAGCTAGGATGCTGAGCCTTTGAAGGAGCGGAGTCTCTTAGAAAAGTTTCGGCCACCTTTCTGGCGCTTTCAAGAAGTTTATTTCAAGCGGCCGACGAGTGTCACACAGAATCGTTGACGGCACCACATCCCTTCCGATTCTCGCAGAAGCTTCTCTCGGAACTGAAGGACCTCCAGGGGCAGCTGGAGCGGCTCCAGGGTCCCGGACCCCTGGCGGAGTCCGTGGGGCGTCTGTCGGAGCGCTGCGAGTCCGCGCTCCAGCGTGGCCAGACGCAGCTGGGGCGTGCTAAGCAGGCCCTGGCCCTGCGGCAGCAGTATCACCAGCTGCGGGAGCAGGTGGCCCAGGTCGTGGCCCGCCTCACGGACACCGTGGCCGTGCTCGAGAAGGCCAAGAAACCGGCCGCCGAGAAGCTGCCCCAGTACGAGAACCTCCTCGGTGAGTGGCCAGGGAGAGGAAATTCCCTCGTCACCGACAAAATGAAAACGGCAGGGAATCTTTTTTGAATGTCCAGCTTCCAGCACATGCTCGTTACTTTCCGTCAGGCTATTTGGAATCTGTGCAAGAGACATCTCCCTTTCCTCGTCCGCCCCACAGCCCAGGTGGCCGACGCCGAGGGGCAGCTGACTTCGGCGCAGGACAAGGGTGAAGCCATAGCGCAGGAGGGGTCCTCGGTGGACCGCAACACCCTCCTGGGAGACCTGGCGAGCCTCAAGAGCCAGCTGGGGTCCCTCCGCAAGGCCATCCAGGGCCTGCGTGCCCAGGAGCAGACGCTGCTGGCCGAGCAGCAGAGACAGCTGCACGCCCTGGAGGAAGCTCTCCAGGGACTGCGGGCCGACGAGGCCCTCGCTCGCAGCCGACCCCCGCTCGCCATCCAGCCGGACAGCGTGGATGCGGAGATCCGGAGCCATCAGGTAGGTGCAGGCATTTCGCACCGGTGCTCGAAGATCGAGGATTCTACCATGAAATACCAAGCATCCGCCCATTCCACAAAAAGCACCCACCCTTCAATTTTGGAACATTAGGAAAATACACAAAAGACGTATCTTTACATATCGTTGACCTAAGAAGCGGCCATCCCCCAGTTTTACGTGATTATCTCCAAATTTTCAGTGTACGCTTGCTCGGGATGTCACGGTAGTCTATTTTATGGAAATGTTACTACATTCTGCATGCCCTTTGCTCGCTGAACCTACCACTACTCTTTCGTATGATATGTACACGGCATATGTACATTTCTATAATCTCTCTCACCTTACAAAGTATTGCAACGAATGCAAAGAGCCATCTTAACCAGATAGGTTAGGTCAGTGGTTCTCAAATGGGGGTCCGCGAAGGTATTCTACGGGTCCGCGAAGCCCAGCCTTATCAGTCAAGCCCAGCAATAAAAGTTGTCTTGTCTCAGATTGAGAAGAAACGTTACAATTTTCGAGTGAGTTTTCTCGTGTATATGCACTAAGAGAAGTCTACTTCATACTAGCCCTGAGTTATATTCATGTATTAGATCATTTGTGTAATTAAACCGTAACTTTTCCTTCCCCTCACCACGAACAGGGTCCTCCATCATATCCGCCAATTCACAAGAGGTCCGCGAATCATCAGTGCTTGAGAACCACTGGGTTAGGTTAAGCTAAGCTAAGGGAAGTTAGGTCATGTTAGGTTGGTGCTAGGTCAGGATTAAGCTAAGTTAGGTTAAGCTAGGTTACGTTATGCTAGGCTAGGTTGGGATTAAGCTTGGTTAGGATTAGGTTAGGTTAGGTTAGTTTAGTTTAGGCAGGGTTAGATTAGCTATGTTAGGTTAGTTAGGTCAGGTTTGGTATTGTTGACAGCTGTGGCTGTCTCTTTTCTGAGGTTGATACATCTTTTCACCTCTGCGGTCCTCCCATTGCAGGCCCTGCAGCAGCAGGCAGAGACCCACTTGGCGGAGGCCCAGGAGCTACAGGAGCAGCTGTTCCAGGAGCTGCCCAGCGAGCTGCTGGCCAGCCAGGCCCAGGAAGCGCTGAGCGAGCTGTCTCTACTGCGCGCCACGCTGCCCCAGCAGCTGCAGGAGCGCAGCCGCTACCTCGACTCGGCCAGGGCCGTACGCCGCGACTACTGGGCGCAGCGGGACACGCTCGTGGACTGGCTGGACCGGGCGGAGGAGGCCGTGGCTGCCGCACAGGACGGGGTGGACTTCGACGGCCTAGACAGCCGCTGCAAGGAGCTGCGGGTGAGGCATTGCTCAGAGAGCGCAAGGAATCTCGTAACGGCTAGCTTGAGTGGGCCATAGACGTCTTGGGCTATGTAAAACATTTTTTCTGGACGTCTATAAGACAGCCATAAGATGTCTCGCGAGATGGGAAGATGGCCCATAGACATAATTTGAACAAAGCATTCTGTATATGGTCGGTGACAGGTTAAGAATTCAGCAGGTGCAAGTTTTCTGTCTTTGATAACACTTCGTTGCACATATAGCCAAAGCATGGTGGGAGGCAACAAGTGCATGCTGGTTGCGGAGCACCTACTGAATTCTTAACCTGTTCCTGACTATTCATTTTAGGATGTTTCGTTATTGTCCTATAGTTCAGCTATAACTAAATTAGCCTAATGCTTCTATATTTTTTAACCAGAGGACATCTTGAAAGATGTCTTGTTTTATATCTTGTAGACATCAACAAGACATCTTACACAACATTTCACTAGACGTGCAGTGGCCCAATAGAGAGGATTTGTGAGACTGAAAGTGGCCACAAGGCCGCGTAGGGCCACCTGACGTCTTCTGAATATGGTTTCAAGACGTCTTAGATGCCTTGCAAAGACATCTAAGACGTTTCGCTGCTCAGCAGATCGGTCAGTCACACTGAAGCGCAAACGCGTGACTCGGCCTTCAACGTCTCTCGGTCGTCACGAGAGCATTTTGCGTTCTCTGACAGGACGTCTGCTCGGAGACGACGGGCTACGGAGAGTGCCTCCGCAGCCTGCAAAGCCTGCTGACCCAAATACGGCCCACCATGGACCCCGAGGCCTGCCTCCTCCCCGAACAAGAACTGTCCTCCCTCCAACAGCGCCTGACCGCCCTCGCGTCTGCTGCCCGGTCGGCCCTCGACGCGGCTCAAGGCGACCTTGCGTCCTGGGCCACCTTTGGCCGGCTCCGCGACCAGGTCGAAGCGCTCGTCGCCAAGCTGGAGCCATCCGACGAACGTCCGGACTCGACGCGAGCGCTGCGGCGAGAGTTGCAAGCCCTGGGACGGCTTCAGGAAGACGCGCAGCGCGGCCAAGCCCTGCTCGACCAGTTGTCCGAGGCGGCACGTTCGCTGGAGCGGCGGTCAGGACCCAAGGCACGCGGGGACCTCCCCGGCGCGCAGGCGGCATCGCTTGGGAAGCGTTGGCAGACGGCGTTGGACGAATTGCAGGCTCGGAAGGAGAGGCTCGCGCAGGCCCTGGCTCACTGGGAGGCGCTGTCGCAGTCTCTGGCGCGAGCACGGGCGACGATGGAGGCGCGGGAGCACGACCTCGCGGCCATGCAGCCGCGACTCCTCGACGTGGTGGCCAGCGAGGAGGCGCTTCAGGTAGGCTTTTTGGGTACAGACTCTCGGCAGAGCTTACGCCTTGGTTAGGAGCCCGTTTCTACTGGACTGTTGCGAACGGAATGTTCTGCTACGTGCTGCCTTTTTAAAAGCCGATTTTAAAGCGATGGCTTTAGAGGGGAACCTCACTCCTCCTCTCCCACCCGTCAACCAATCAGTGTTGAGCCTCGCGGCCCCGCTTTTATCTGGGCTTTACAAAATGCCGAACACTTAGCCAAAAAACGTTCACGCTGATACCTTAAATCCACATATGCTCTAGCAAACGATAGCGTTCAAATAAATACATTAACATTTGAGTTAAATCGCAACGATCGCCAGTTGCGCCCCCTCTGCACTTAGCCCCAAAATGGCGGCGCCCACAAAAGATTTTGGAGAACGGCCGGTGGGCCGACATTCTAGGCATAGCCTACATCTAAGTGGCTCTAGGGGTAGGTTATGCAGAGAAAGACCGACACGAAAAAGAGACATGGAAGTGACGTCACCAGCATCACGTGGCTTGCTGTGTCATGTGACACGTTACCTGGACACGTTATGTGACGTGATGCTGCGGGAGTCTACAAGTCTGGTAGTTCCCGACAAAAGACGGAAGGAATTGTGTTCTGTCGGGGGGGAAGCCCCGTTGAGCGCACTTCCAACATAGCACTAGTGCACTGCGGGAAAAACAACACCCCGCGGACCGGTCGCACAGCAGTAAGATTTGCGCAGTTTGGGTCACTAAAAAGCTCCGGTGGATTTTTTTAGCTGCCCATATCTAAACACATTTTCAGGATACCCAGGCTTTGCTTTTCACGACTATTACCTTGAAATTCAGAATAGCTGTATTGAGAAAATCGTAAATGAAGGTGATGCCAAAACCAACATTTAAATTGTTTCTGACACTCCTGTGGGGTGGCATCAAAAGTTTAGTTGTTAGTAGAGCCTCTCAGAACAAACTTAAAAACGCAATAACTTTGCAAAAAAAAAAAAAAAAGGATCATTGTAATTTGTAATTTGTGTTACTAGTTCAGATATATCTATTGTCAAAGACTTCGAAGTAATATCATTGAATGTTCGTCAACAAACTGGTTTATTTAAAGACAATAAAACTTCTGGCTGAACAAGGCGGCGCCATCTTGCATCTCTCCTCCGTAGTTACTGACCAAGGATTAGTTCTCCGCCGCACCTGGCAGTCTACTCGACGGATCGCTAACACTATTAATGTTTTGAACCATTTTTTAGGCAAATAACTGACTATAAAAATTTCGCCGAAGCTCGCTGAACTCCCAAACAAAGTAATCTTTCCCCGCAAAAAAAATAAATATTGCAATACATTGCAATACACATTTTGTGCGAGGAGCGATTCCAAATCGTGCTTCTATATTGTTTTTTTTTGTTGTTTTTGTTTGTTTTTTTTTTTCACGTGAAACATGCTTTGTCTCGTCAGGCGGGGTCTAGAAATTTGTGAAGCCGAAAAGTGGAGCCGCCGATTAACTCGATGCTGATTGGCTGGCTCAGGTGATCACGTCACACCCCCTAGCTCGACGCTGATTGGCTGGTTTAGGTTCTGGAAGAACACCGGGTGCTTAAAACCCGGGCGAGCGCCGGTATCTCCACTCCAGGAATCGCTACAGGGTGTACTACATGCCACGCGTTAAGCCAGTCGCTAAACTGGCCGACGAAGAGCGCCCAGAGCATATAGACGTCAATCCCAGAGGAATTGGACTGAGACCACACGTTTCCTGTGCCGCAGATGCCCAGCATTTTGCTATACATTTTTTGTATTTTGAAAATTACGTTCGCCCCGCTCACATTACCGATGAAGCCCCCCGACAAAGTGGCATCTCTTATTGCTTTGAGTAACAAACGAAAGAGCCTCTGAGTACCATGAGGATATGTAGGATAACTGTAACTGCACTTTGGTTCCTGCAAATTTGAGCGATTGCGGTTTTGCGGCTGGCTGATCCTCGCTCTGGCGCTGCTCAGCCGCAGCGCAGCGGTGTGTTTGGGGGAAAACGTGGCTTCAGAGCAGGATATTGGGTTCTAATTTTATTACCTCCATATCCTTTAGTGGTAGGGTGAGCAAGTTCGTCGGAGTAAAAAACGGGACATCGAGGGAAAGGGAAAGGGAAGGGCGAAGCGAGACAGAAAGAAAAAGCTCTGCTACTATTCGGTTCACCGTAAAAATGCACACTCTTCTGGAAGTTTTGTTCAGTAGTTGAGTACACAAGCACCTTTCTTATCCATTCTGCAAAACCCAAATATGCCAAATTTAGGGTCCATATCACATGAGCGAATGACATTTTAGCGAACAGCACCATTTGAGTGAATCGACGTTTTAGCGAATAACGAAGGCGTGTTAACCCCCCCCCGCGCTCTTCGCGGCAGCTCATTACAAAAATGTTAACCCACTTGGCCCACCCGTTTGGCCGCTTCGTGGCGGCGGACTATTTGCTGGAGTGTCTTTCGATGAAAAGTCGGCGTTCGCTAAAACATTGTTCGGCCAACTGAGTTCCACTCGCCAAATTTAATGATATATAAAAAGGTGCCCCGTGCACATGTGTGTAAAACTTATTGGCGAGTAGAGCCAAAGAAAAAGCTAAAAATCACACTCTACTAGAGATAACATTTTTACTAATACACTGTCCCAAGTAAGCTTTTTTTCTTTCTTTTTTTTCCACTCTCGATGTAAATTATTTTGCAAGTTGCCATGACATTTGGCTTTATTTGGACGAAATGACGGGACGGCGCCAATACGAACCTCTTAAACGGGACCGTAAACGGGACTGTCCAAAAACAGGACAGGAAGTATAGGGTAACCAGACGTCCCTGCTTGAAACGGGACGCCTGGTCACCCTATAGTTAGTGGGCAAAATGAAACTATATACTCCATTTCACATTAGAGAGTTTTAGTAGATGTTACACCGTTATATCCTGCACTTGTTTTCTGCGCGTGACTGATATATCCGATGACGGCAAACATACAAGAAGGACCAGCGTCGTGACGAAGCACTTTTGACGCTGCCTGATTGGCCCCATATCGGGTCGTATATAGTGTCGGTTGCGACAGAGTCAGAAACAAGATTTTTTTGCGGTGAAATCTAGAAACAATAAAAGCGGATTATATATTTCCTCCTTTTGCACGCCGACCTTTCTACCCTCTTTTTTTTTTTTTTTAATGCGAAAGCATTAACTGTTTTATGGAGCGAAGCCAGCAGCATCTGTAGCCGTTGTCTGTAGCAGCGAAAAACGGCACCTAAATGCCCATTGGCTGAGCGAAATGGCATTTAAAGTCCCATTGACTGTGACGCGTCATATCAGACGCTTCGTCACAGAACCCGGCGAGGCCGCTCAAGGTCATAGCAGACGCGCCTCAGAAATAAAACGCAAAGAAAAGCACAGCAACGCAGATGCATCGTCACGGAAGCCGTGGAGCCGGCGGGTGCGCCGCGCCTGCGCAGTGGGGCAGCGTGATGTCACCACCGGAGCGCCGTGGGAAAAAAGAAAGACGTGGCGTGCTGCTTGTAGAAACGCGCTGCGTGTAGGAATGCGAAAGCATTCCTACACGTAAGCAGTCGTAAGTGTCTCTGCCGAATTTTTTTATTGTGGTGCATTGACAGAATGCAGCTTTGTATTGATTACACCGCGTCAGTCGGGCGCCTGTCGGTAACAATTAGTGCGTCCGGGAAGGTTCGAGTACAGAACACTGTACCATTCGGGTTCGCGTCCGTGGCCAAAAGGCTCCGGTTCCGCGGCGGTCGTACCTTAAACGGCTACACGACGGTTTTTAATTTATTACGAGAAAATGTGGAACTACGTAAAAAGCAGCTTCACTAAGGTACTCTCCGTGTTCTTGGGATTGCCATGGCGAGCAATTATACAACCAGCTGCTATAGCCCTTGGTAACTAATCCGTGTGCTTCCAGAACACCTCTGATTGGATACATTTTGTTTCTGGGCATTACTAGGAAGCGCCGAAAAGACAAGTCGGAATGGTAAAGTGACTAGCCAATACAAAAAAAAGAATATATATATATATATATATATATATATATATATATATATATATATATATATATATATATATATATATATATAATATATATATATATATATATATATATATATATATATATACACACGAGGGGCGTTCATAAAGTTCGTATTATCGGCACAAAAAATTGAAAAAATTGGAACAAAATAGGCATCAACATGAGCGCGAGTTCCTCTAGTTTCCGCACAGTGTAGCCGCTATGGAGTCGAAACAAAAATGGCCCCGCCCATCGGTACCAAGCACATGCAGCGATCCGTTTTCTCCATTTGAAGGGAAGCAATGCCAAGGATATTCATTCCAATCTGGGAGCGTTGTTCGGGGACAACGCCCCAGTTTATGACACTTTGGTTAAATGACAGAGACGATTCCAGTGTGGCCAAATAAGAGGAAAGCATTTCAAGGACGGGGACAAAGTGATTGCTGAAGTGGAGCGATTCCTGAACCCTCAAAACGAGGAGTTCTATAACAATGGCCTCCGGCATGTGGTGCATCGCTAGAAAAAGTGGGTAACTTTTGGTAGCGAATATGTAGAGAAAGTCCCAACTCCTACTCGAGTTTGATTGCTGAATCCCTATTTCTTCGTGACAATAATACGAACTTTATGAACGCCCCTCGTATATATATATATATATATATATATATATATATATATATATATATATATATATATATATATATATATATATATATATATATATATATATATATATATATATATATATACTGTAACGAAATAAAAGGTAAACAGGGCGCTGTTCGCAGGCGCGGGGACGTTAGCTGTACGCGCTTCGGAGGGACATTGCAAGTGATGGAAGAAAAGGAGGAAGGAGGGTGCGCGAGAGCAGTGAGCGAGGGCTGACCGGGGCTTCGAAAAAAGGCGGTGGATTGAGACCGGAGCCGTGACCTGCCAACGTGAACCCTGCTGTTAATTTCCAGATCATGAGTGGACTTAATCACTTGACAGAGACGAAACAAGAACGTTACAATATATATATACGTATATATATGGGTGTTTCAGAGAACTCAGGCCAAATCGCTCTTGCGAAAACTACTCATCGCAACGAAAAAAAGCTTGTGTCGTTTTGATCCTGGTCCAGGGGCCCATTCAGGAAAATTATTAAAGTCCGGGATAATTATGTTGTTAATTATTTTTGCGTAATTAACTTTTTTAATATTGTGTTTAAGGCATGGTTTCAATTAGAAAGATGCTCAGCATCATCAAAAAACACTAAATCAACAAATTGCAGAACGATAGAGGGCACGCGAAGCATTTTACGGCTTTCTGAAAAACCGCACAAATTCGCCGGGTTTTTAAGTTTCGGTTTGCTATCAGAGCGCATCTCGGCCCGGGCGGCACTGCGCCCCGTGGAGAGATAGTGCAACCAGCCTCTGCTGCGTCGCGCGATGACGGCGCAGCAGCAAAAGTTAATTACGCAAAAATAATTAACAACATAATTATCCCGGACTTTAATAATTTTCCTGAATGGGCCCCTGGCCCAGGATCAAAACGACACAAGCCTTTTTTCGTTGCGATGAGTAGTTTTCGCAGGAGCTATTTGGCCTGAGTTCTCTGAAACACCCTATATATATATATATATATATATATATATATATATATATATATATATATATATATATATATATATATATGGGTGATTTCATGTCAACTCAGGCACGAATTTTTAATTTTTTTTTATATGTTTTAGGGCAATTCCTATAATAAAAGAAGACGCGAACGGCAATTTCGTCGGATTTTTTGTTCTCAAGTTATGGACCGTTGAAGCAGCCAAGGTGGAAACTGACGTTTTTCCAGCTTATCGGGGGTGCCATATTTCACTCCATCCCCTTTCCTTACCACTCGTGGTGCAGGTGCAAGGCTGGGGCTAGATAAGAGGCGGAAAAGTCGCGCGGGCGCCTTACCGCAACCGCTAGCCTTGTACCTGCTCCACGAGTGGTAACTTTAGTGCGCTACTACTCTTCTCTCTCGCTCAAAGCCTTTCTGAAAATGACTGATTTAGTGGTTTTCGATAACGCTCAGCAACTTTCTAATTGGAACCATATATCTATTTCCGCTAATTAAAAAGTTAATTAACAATTTTTAATTAATTAGCTGGCTAATTAGTATGTTTTCGGCAATTTCTGACGTCCGCCATGGCTGGTAGTTTGTTCCCCAAGACAGTTTCTTTTTTTTTTTTTTTCAAACGCCCTAATTTTTAGGATTTTTGAATGTCTTCGCAGAAACACCCGGTATATATATATATATATATATATATATATATATATATATATATATATATATATATATATATATATATATATATATATTTTACCGGGTGTTGTTTTTTTAAACTTAACAAATTTGTTTGAAAAAAACCGTGAAAGTTACACTAATGCGGTTTGTGCAGGGGAGTTATACGGCCAGGGGGACATAGTATGGGGGTATTAAAATTCGTTAATTAACTTTTTAATTAATAAAAATAGACACATGGTTCCAATTAGAAACTTGCTCAGCGTCATCGAAAACTACTAAATCAACTCTTTTTAGAAGGGTATAACGCAGGGGCAGTATATTACGGCGTTCCGTAAAAACGCTTAATTTGGACGCGTTTCTAGGTTTCGATTGCTTATCGGAGCGCATCCCTGCGCTCGCAGCCCTGCTCCCCAGTGGCTGAGACGCGCAACACACCTGCGCCCAACATCCTACCATGCTACGAGGGAGGCGAGGGGGTGGCTTCGCGCCGCGACCACCGGGGGGCAGGACCGCGGGTGCAAAGATGCGCTCCGATAAGAAACCGAAACCTAGTAAGGCGTCCAAATTGAGCGTTTTTACTGAACGCCGTAATATACTGCCCCTGCGTTATATCCTTCTAAAAAAGGGTTGATTTAGTGGTTTTCGATGTCGCTGAGCAAGTTTCTATTTGGAACCGTATGTTTATTTTCATTACAATTAAAAAGTTAATTAACGAATTTTACTTAATTAGCCGAGTGATCGTTACGATTAGCTCCCTATACTCTGTCGCCCTGGCCGTTTAGGTGACCTGCACAAACCGCACAAGGGTAACTTTCACGGCTTTTTTTTAAACAAATCTGTTAAAAAAAACACCCGGTATATATATATATAGTACATATATATATATATATATATATATATATGCACTGTCAAGTCAAAATCTTTTTTATTATTATTATTATTATTATTATTATTATTATTATTATTATCCGAAACATTTGCAAACGATGCCTGAACATTACCCTCAAAATTCGAAACTTTGGAATTCAGTATTTGTGATGTAGAAAAAACAATTTCCAGGTGCCGAATTTAAATTTCCCGCGCGATCCGCGCCAGTGTAGTGACGTCAAATATTGAGCCGTCCTGCGAGTCGAGTTTCTCTCACGCTTCCGAAGTGTCGTGTTCGCCGGCGTCCCGCCAACAACCGGCTGCGAGCAGACGACGCTCGACTTTCGAGTTTGAGGTTCTTTTTGTGCCCTTTCAGCGACCTCAAATTCTTTGAAACGGTGAGGTCGAAGAGAACATGCAGTGGACTTTTGTAAGCGACGTGAGGGGCCACGTCGCGCTAGTTCTGCGTGAAAGGCTGCCCCGGCGGAGTCACAACCGAAACTGCGATGCAGACACCAGACCCAGTTGTTTTGACCGTTTGACGATTTTCTTATCGAAGTGACGAAGTCTGAGAGGTCGTCAGGCACCTAAAAAAGACCACTTTGTCCGATTCATCGACTCGCCGGTCATCCTGTGCTACGTGCGTCGAGCGCCGCCATGTTTTCCGAGGGAGGATAAAAAGCCAGGAGGCGACATCACACCGGACTCCGATTTTCGGTATTGCAAAAAGAAGGGCCGGGCCGTAGTGCGTTCGCAATTGCGCTAAAAAACATGTTTTACGAATGCCGTTATTAAATGCTATAGAAATGTAGCCTACAAAGCTTCTACATTTCATGATATTTCACGTCACAAATCAAAAGAAGCGAGGAGGTGAGAAGCGGGAGAGAAAAGCGCCAAAAATAAAAAAAACGCACGCGCGCGTAATAATTCTTTTTTTTTTTTTGCGTTGAGGTATTTTTTTGCGTGTCTATGACTACAACTTGCATCGTTTTAGACAGCAACAAAAATACTACCTTTGGGGTGTCAGTGCCCCTTGAAGTTTAAACCCCAGGCTCCGCCAAAGATTTTGTCTTTGGACGGCTTCGTAACCTTTGTTCCATTCGATCATGGTTCATTCATCCGCATATTTTCGAGTATTTCCTCCTTGGAGACCACGTAAAATGATGAAAAGTGCCCGTGATATGATTACCAAGAAAATATTGCCACGACAATTTATTTTAGTTTTTTTTATATATATAATACTAAAGTTCGGGGAAGGGGGTGGGGGGGGGGGGGGGGGTTTACGTCGCATGCTGAATGGTGTACATAATGAAGAAGTGGACGAGAGCTCTTTGATAATATGTGTCTCAATGTTTCTTTTGCGGAATGAGTAATTTGTACCACGGAAGATTTTATTTATAAAAACACTTTAGAACAAGAATTTTGAGAACGCTCTCGTACTCTTGTACATTATGTCATTGTTTCCACGAAGTAAAATTATCACCCCCTTTGCTATAAGACTAAAGAAAAAAATTGCGGTGGCTTAGCTCGGCTATGCCAGGATATACGTAGCGTGAGCTTATGAGCACAAAATGAGAGGCGCTATCAAGCGGCTCCGGTGCAGCGTCAGACTTGGCTACTGCGCAACGGAGGCGCACAGCTGGGCACGCGGCGGCGCCAGTGCGTCTGCCGCGGCTATGACGTCACTCCTCTGGAATGCGCAGACCGGCGAGGCGCGCGCGGTGGCGGCGGAGCCCGCGGCGGCGGCGGCTCCGGCGCGCCAGCTGTGCGCCGTGTGACGTCACTGCTCCTCGCGCTTGCGCAGACCGGCGAGGCGCGCGCGGTGGCGGCGGCGGCTCCGGCGCGCCAGCTGTGCGCCGTGTGACGTCACTGCTCCTCGCGCTTGCGCAGCACGGAGCACGGCTCATTATGCGAACCACGCGAAACTGCTCAACCTCGGCCCGTGTAGCTCACGCTACAAAATAAGAAACTCGTAGCAATGTTGAATCGTTAATTAGCTAACTAAATAATGTAGCTGTGAGTAAGATATTTTACTTCCGAATCAATGGCTTCAACACCCCCCGCTCTCGTGGCCCGCTGACCAAACTAATTAATTATTATTATCGTACGCTTCTTTGACATTTTCACATTTTTAACGCTTGATGCTATTTGTTTAGATGGGTCCATGTATGCCTTCATGCTTACCAATCTTCACATTTACGTATTCACCAGTTTAGCAAGCGAGTGAAGCACTCAATGGCAGTGATTAGTTAAAACTTTGCTAGTCTCTTTTACATCCCAAGCAGCACAGAGTTGGCCAATCATTGGCCAATGGCTAGCAATGGTCCTTTGGCCACTGGCCATCAGGCATTGGCCAATGGCTGGCAATGGTCCTTTGGCCAGTGGCCAGACAGTGGCCAGAGATTAGCCAATGACTGGCCTTTCTCTGGCCATCAGCCATCGGCCAAGCATTGGCCAATGGCTGGCAAAGGTCCTTTGGCCAGTGGCCAGAGGTTGGCTAATGACTGGCCTTTCTCTGGCCACTGGCCATTAGCCATCGGCCAAGCATTGACCAATGAATGGCCACTCGTTGGCCACTGGCCAAAAGACTATCGCCAGCCACTGGCCATTGCTTGGCCAAAATTCGTGCTGCTTGGGATGTACGTTGAGAATACACTAGCGGTCAGTCGTACCGGCGTTTGACTCCTTCTTGCTCAAAGCTTCTGCACACTGTGAACTATTACACCAGTTCAGTTTCCTTATTTCAAGTAATACATCATTTTTAATTGTAAAATGGTTGGTGTTACGTGGAATATTCTTTGTTTTTGAAAGGTGTATAAAGGGTGTGGAAAGGGAGCAAACCGTCCATCCAAGGGAATGGAAAAAGTGTGCTATACGGTAGAGTACACCCTAAACAGCGTTATCTCAGGAAGGGAGTGGCTTTGACACCTCCGCGGGAGCCCTATAGGTGCACTACATACACCGGTTATCTTATCCAAGCTTCTCACGGGGAGAGTACATTGGCCCGCTGTCGTCGTCATCATTTCTCAAATCAAGGTTGGATATTGCGCATCACCGTGACCTAGTCACGCCGCGAAACAACAAGTCTGCGCCTTGTATATTTGTCACGCACGAGCTGTTCTGGGTGCCTGAGGCGCCAAAAACAAACATCCCCGTCTCTGCTTTAAGATGCGGAGCGTCGGAAAAACGGAGTGAGGAGGAGGGAGAAAGCAACTTTGCCAAGAGAAATCGCGATCAGGCGTGGAGTCGTCGTGTGAATATATTCATCCTTCCTGTATAGTCTTCACGCCCGCGGCCGGCGACGACGACGACTGTCTTTTGAATCGGTCCCAAGATTCCGACGACCCCCACGTCGGAGACTGCGACCCGTGGTCCTCCCTAAATTTAGCCCAGACCCCTCCCCCTCTTCCTGAAGTGCACGGGCAGCAAGGGCCAAGATTTCCATCGCGCCTGCATGCAGTCAGTAGACAGTGTTCCTTTCCGTGTGTGTGTGGGGAGGCGCGCTCGCGTGGTTAGGGTTAGGGCAGCTGGGAGGTCTGGTAGGGTTTTCGGACACCGCGTATATACATTACCGGAAACAACTGCTTCGGCCGTTCTAGACCGCGGTGGTGCGTGTGGTGGGCTTCGCAGAGTCTCCTGTCCCAAGTGACGTCGGACCCCTTGGGGCACCAAGTGGAGGACGCCTGCCGCAAGGCAGAGCCCGTCTTGTCGTACCTGGACTGGGCGTCGCAGCCGGCGGCGTCTGCTCTGCGCAGCGAGCTTCAGGCTCTACGTGACCGTCACTCGCAGTAAGTGCAGCATACCGGATCTCCCATAGATATAGTACCATGTGGTCACTGATGGGGGAGAGCGGCGAGACGTGTCTTTCGGATGCCCGCGGCCTTGCAGCAGCGCGCTCGAGGATCCCCGGTAGCCGAAGAGTCATCGATGCTCTCGCGGGGCAACAACTCAAGGACCTATCTGCCTTTCTCGTTCTGTCTGGAATGAGAACGGCGGGACTTTTCGTTTGCTTAGGGTGCTTAGGGCGGCCACACGTTCGTTGCCTTCCGCTCGAAGTTTTGAAAGGCACCGAAGTGTTATATATCGAAGGTAGCAACTATATAGCTCGCGCTGGAGGAGGGAGAACGGAAAGACCGCCCTGCCGTTCTTGCCCTGTCGGTGACTACAGTGGACGTAAGCGTCCATGTCTTCGTGGTGTGGGTGACGCGAAAACTGCATCGGGCTCGTCGGCATGCTTGATCGAGATTCGGGGGGGGGGGGGGGGGAGGGTTGGTTATGCTCGGGTAACCCTGACAACGATGGAAATTTGCCCGCCGCCAAACTCTTCTCTCTTTTTTATCGTTTTTTTTTTTAGTTTGTTTAGTGATAAGATGTCGAGTTAAAATGTAGCATGCAGTGTAAATAGAGATCAAAACAATATTTAAAAAAAAAAACTAAAATATTCGTGAATTTACGAAGTCTTTTCGTAACTGTTTAAAAAATCTACTCAATTCAATATTTACGGACATTTTATCCGTTTTTCTGTGATGAGACGAGCTAAGCTTTAATCCCGTAAAAGTAGCAATTGTCAATCATTGGCCAACAGATATAACCCATCTACTGGTTATATTTTATCTCCGACTGGTTTTTTCTTCTTGTTTTTTCTTACAACGTAGTCGGCTCTTCTTGATTAACTCCTTAAATTGTTAACCTTTGTGTTAATTCTTCCCCTAAATTGTACAACGTTGCTTCTTTTTTTTTATTTTTCAACTTTTACCGTAATTATTGATATCATTTCTATTGTTTACAGTCAAGTTATAGACATTTAGCACAATTGTTATTTTATTTTTCTTATCGCAGTGTTTGAACTACTCGGATACGTCATTTTCCAACCAGCTCCCCATGCAAAACAAATTAGTCGTTAGAAGTTTAGGCAGGGTATAGTAACATTGTTAAACGCTGTTAATTAAAAAAAAAAAAAGCCAGTGCAGTACGACCGCTTGCCTGGAGTCTTTGAAGAGCACCACGCAGTAGTCACAGTGATGCACAACCGCACACAATAAAGAAAGAAAAAAAAAGGAGACATGCACTCGTTTGTGGACGTCGACTACGAATGTGACGATGCCTCCGTTGTTACCATGTGGTCTACGGCGAATTTTATCGAGCGCAGGGCGTGGTGCCCCAAAGGTGGAGGTAGAAAGCCTATATGCGGAGAAGGTCACCGAGAAGACCTGCCGAAACTCTCTCTCTCTTTCTTTCTTTCCTTCTTTCTTTCTCCGCGTGAAATATTGACCACCACGAAGTCTTCCTCTGATCCGCTGTCACGAACGTCGATGACACGCACGTGGTACGGGCTTATGCAACACCTTCTCTGCCGCCGGGGGATTGCCTCGTCACGCGCTCACCAAGTTTTGTCCAACCTGCGAACTTCACGGAAGGAAGAAGTTCGACTAATTTAAAAAAAAAAAAAAAAAACATTCGATTTTTTTTTTTTTTTTTTTAGTTTTGACGAAGTTTGGTTTCTTAAAAAGTGTCGCTCCACTTTTGTGAAACAACGTTTAAGATTTTGGGAAACGATGTATTTAAAGAATAGCCTCTTTTAAATGCTAGACTAGAGAACAATTACCGACGTTTACGCTATAAAAATGCGGGTACTGAAAAAATTAAGTTTTGAGAGGACATAAATCTTGTGAATTTCGCATGTTGAACAATGTCGGGAAAAAAAAAAAAAGATAGATCACGCGAATATTTTCCTCTATGTCAAAACGAGCGCATAGCTTACCACTTTCAATTGCGAAATGTGCCCACGAAATATTCCCGAAGCGTGCACATTTCGCAAAACTCTCGAAATATCGAGCCCTCGAAAATAAACTCGTTTACAGTATATAAGCTTTTAATTAGATAGCTTGTTAGTACACAAGCTATCTAGACTTGAAAAGCTTAAATTTCAGTAACAAATCACACCTTTTTATTACTTCGTATGCACCGTGCACATTTCTTTTTCTTGCAATTTGCATACTGTTTGGCACGCGCATCTAATACATTTGGTTGGAATATTTCTTTAGTGTAATTAATGTATCTATTTTTGTGTACTATGTCTATAGTACTGTTCACATGTCATCAGCAAATTAACCTTCAGCATCTTCTCTGCCGAGCATGTCTTGTTCCCTTTCTTCAGGGATTATTTTCGTCATATTTTGTTCCTTGATCAGAGAAAGCATTCTCTCACTTGTGCGATCCTTTCGTTTAACCGCATCTTTTATCGATTCACGGTTCGGGGAGCCGAAGCGGGGCAAAATGCCGTTCTAGGCTATATACAAGCACGCTGACGGGACAGCGGGACCACGGCCGGAAAAGCGGGACCTGTCCCGCCTAAATGGGGACGTCTGGTCACTTTATCCTTCCATATATGGAAGGATATATAGCGTAACGTCACGTGCAAGGCATGTATTATACGCATAATAGTCCAACTTTTTGTCGAACTTGGAATTTAAGGTTCGAAGAAGTCGGCCTGGTACCTCGGTGGGCTCGTGACATCCCAAGATGTGGACACAGCACGCGAGAGTTCTTTTTTAGGTTGCGGCATACGCGGACACATTTGAAGCTCGGCACGTGTGATGTCGTAATAATGTATTCGACAACACTCGGGGAAGAGGGCAGTTTTTTATTGTTACGTAAATAACGTTTCGTAAGTCGCCCATGAATATTTTTATTGCTCGACGAGTTGACGGTGCGGGTTCGGGCGTGAGAACGCGAGTGGTTGTTGATTGTCATCCTTGGCGTCTTTTCCGTGCTTCGCTTTGCGAGCGTACGACGAAGGTCATGTCCCGTGAGCTCATCGGCTTTTTGTATGTGCATGCATGCTTGCGAGCGTGCTCTTGAGAAACTCCAATTTGCTCACTGCTCGCCGTAAGTTCATTTCGATCTCGTTGATGAGGAATCCAGAAGCGAAAGGTCCAATCACAGGGTGGAGGGAAGTATCAGAAGTGGGGTAAATCTGCTGTATGGGTCAGCTGAACCGACTTGGATAAGGTGCAGCACGATACTCCTGCTGGTCCTCCGCGACACTGCCCGTTTCAATCTTGTCAGCGGTGGCCGGGTGCTGGTGTTTCGTTAATTGGTAATGCGACGTCGGTTTGTGAAGGAACGAAATAACATTTATTTTACTCGATTAACTTTGATTACATAAAAAGGTATCTTTCGCGTCCGTTACGTGGCGTGCATCGGGTCGTTCTTCTGTCCACGGAACGATTTCTTGTTCCCAGGCAAGGTTCAGTTCTCCGAATCGCGAACGTGCGCTTTCCCACGAACCGTGAAAGGGGATTTTAGTCGAACTTGATACTCGGCGCGCGCCCGCGAAGCGTCACGTCGTGTTGAGGATATACGTTACACATCCTGCATCCTGCGTGAAGTCGACGCGCAGGCCGAGGCTGGACAACCAAGCTCGGCCAGCTAACAATCTGTACGAGATCGAAGACCCCAGACGTTATTTTAAGGAAAGGACAAGTTTGGCTTTGAGCCATGATTTCACCGTTTTCTTTCCATACCATCGGCTCAAAATAAGTTAAGTAACAAGATCTATTATTCGTGTAATGCCAAAAATGACAGCGCCACATAAAAAAAAAAAAGGACAGGAAAATTGAGAGGGATATGTTAAAAGTAGCCAAGTGCCTTGAGGGCTCGAACTGCTCCACTATTTGTAAAAGCGGACGTCGCATAAAAAAACGCCTTGCCCGACAAGAAACGCCTTGTACCTACAACGTGCAAATTGTTGCGGACGTTGTTGGATGGAAGACCCGTGGGTTGTTGTTATTCCCGAGCTCGTCTGCCGCACATCCTTTCAGTCAACGTTTCTGCTGCGTCATCCGTCCACGTCTCACATCCAAGTCCAACAAACACATGCAGCGGAGCGTCCACTCCACACGTCTTCTTGTGGAAACATAAAGTTGTTCTCGATTCGCGCAAGCATGCTGGCGGAAGCAGTCTGGCCGACCGCGCGGCCGAGCCAGCCGCGCGCGTGTTGCGCAAAAGGCCGTCGCGCGCGCGCGCGCTCCGCCGCTGCTGCTGTAGTAGCGACCTTGGTGGATGCCGAGCGAGTCCCAGAATAAATTGTGGCGGCCTCTTCTTGCTCTCGCCCACCTGGCCTCTGGGCTGTGACGCAATTGGCGGCTGGCTCGCTTTCTTTCTGTTTCTTCTCGGAGGTTGAGAGAGGGAGAGAGAGAGGCTCATTCGGAGTTTAGGGCCCGGTGTTGCGCAAGAATAATGACCCTCTCGCGGTGCTTCGTGCTTCCTCGAAGTCGTTGAAAAATCGATGCATACTTCCGCGATGTGTAAGCAGATCAAGCTGCTAGGCAGCCACCGAGACTGGGTGTGAAAAAGTTCGAAACAACCAAAAGTAGAAGAGACGGGGGAAGAGGTCAGTCAGACGACGTCACTTCTTTCCCCGTCTCTTCTACTTTTTTGTTGTTTCAAGATTTTTCACTCCCAGTCTCGGGTGTTTTAACAAAATGGTAAACATACACTGGCTCGCCCGCGCCTTCACTGTGTTTTTGCTAAACAACTTTCTTTTTTTTTTTTTTTTAGGGGACATTAACTTTTAGACGTGTTGCACAGCTAAAACTGAAGCTGCGAAGAACGGTTGAGGACTTTCTCTTTTTTCCTTGCGTGTGTGAGCCATCTTTAAAGGCATATTTCGTGCGCGTCTTGTCGCCAAAAAGACATACAATTTAGAAAAGTAGTAGGGAAATCGTTTTTCTTTTCTCTGGGTTACTTTTTTTAGATACTCTACACAGCTAAAACGACCGCAGTGGGATCTGCCAGACTCATAATTGTCAAGTGTTTTTTTGTGTTTTTTTTTCTCTCTCTCTAAGTATACAAGTTGATTTTAGGCCTCCCATTTACCACAGTTGTACGTATATCTTGTGACGAGAAAATGTGGCATTACATTGTAAATGCACCATTTGTCTCCCTTTTTTATATGGTTGGGAAATCAGATTGCACCAACTAGCTTATTTAAAGGAAAAAGTTCCGTTCACATATTTATGGAGTTCACAGTGATATGATTGATCACACCGGCATGCAGTCATGTGCTATTCACCATGCAGAAAACGTTCCTGCGACCGTTAGTTTTCTCTTCCTTTTGTCCGACAGTGAACGGATACTTTATTACGTCGCGGATGTCCGTTTTACGGGCCCTTGATGACAGAGCCGACTTTGTCACGGGCATACACAATTATGAGAGCGGCCGATTTTCCGGTCTTCATTTATGAGTTCCCCGAACAACGTCAGGCCACAAAACGAAACAAAAAATTGAAGGAGAAAATAAATTACACGAGGAAATTTTACGTTAGGTTCCGCGGATAATGTGTAGAGAAAGAGAGAAAAAAAGGCGACTTTTCACACTTATTATTGTGTGAAGTGAGTGCTTAGATAATCGAATGCGATTGGCACGTCAACAAGGACTCGAAGGGCAGTGTTTGTGTGTGTGTGTATCGTCGTCCATTATCACTTATCGTTGTCCAACTGCTCCGTTTCGTGGCGCGAACAGCGCGAAAACAACGCGATAGACTTTGGATACGCGAGGATAGGGCTAGTTCCTTCCATGGATAGACTTTGGATACGCGAGGATAAGGCTAGTTCCTTCCATGCTACCCCGTAACCCGGTGATACGATTCTGCTGGGGCTCATGACACCGTCTGCGAATGCCGCCACGGATTGCTCAAAACAGGCTTTTTTTTTTCTTTTTTTAATGCGTGGTATGTTTATTTGTTGTTACTTACTCTAAGATTCTACCACTTAGCCGCGCTTCTGTAATAAATTCTGTAATAAATTGCAGTGGGTTCCAAGCGTTGTGTACATGCCGTATGTGCGCGTGTGGTGTTAGGTTTTGTTTTTGTATTTTAGCACGTTTAAAAATTAGGCACAAACAGACAATAACCGGGAACAAGCAAGTAAAATATAACAAGTATAAAACGATGATACTAATTCAGAAAATATATATGAGTGATAATTAACGGAGTTATCCTCCTATTACTGACATGTTGTTTCACGTTTAAAAAGAAAAATATTTGGCACACAGACTAGAGTTAAACGGAACAATAAAATCGCAAAAGCGGGGTAAAAAAAAAATTATTTTTTTAAAATATATATATATATTTTTTTTTTTTTTTTGTGAAACTGAAACCAAAACCACGGCTAGCAGACGACACGCATAGTGTCGTGTGCTACTGGGTATCACCTGTTATTGCTCTCGCTTTTGTTTATGCGTGGCGCGTGAAATTTCACCGATGACAGCGCCGATGTATCCGTACGATCCGCACATAAACATCTGCGCAGCGGCAAATTCAGGCAGAACGACAGTATAGTGCGCGCAGAGTGCATCACTACCTATCCGACAGTCCCACGCGCGTCCTCCAAGGTCCTTCGGCCCTTCCCAACGCTCTTCGCCAGGCTTTGATAACTCAACAGGCCCTCGCCCACGTCATCCTACACATAACGGCTTAACGTTACGCTCGACGCGGCGACTTTGCGGCACCGCATTTCGTAAGAAAATTCATTCTCTCCACCACATCGACTCGGGGGAACGGAAGAGCCGGAGCGGCGACGCCGTCCGCTTGGGTACTTGGCGGCGCTGTCGGCGGTGACGCTTTTCTGCGACGCGTTTTCGGTTTCCGTGTGGCCTTGGCGGCATTGATTTGCGCCGGAGTCGTCGCCAAAGGAGCGCGCACGTGCGTTGTGGAAACTCGGAGAATACGATCGTTGGTGGTTTTAGAGACTCGCGTGGTTTTCCGAGAGCATCACCTCGGTTTGGGTGGATACGGCGTGTTCGGCGAGGGATTGTCGGCACCTACGTGGCTGCAGCGATTCGCGGTGGTGATCGCCGGCGCTCCACTGATCACGGTGAGGATTTGGGAGCGATGTTCAGGTAGCGGGTGTGGTCTCACGTTGCTTTGATCGCGGGAAGCAGTTGGCGCGTACCATCTAAACGCTGTCTCATCGTCAAACGGGCGGTGACACAAAGTGACAGCGGTGAACAGTGAGTGACAGTAGTGTGTCCGTCTTGCGCTCTGGGGGATGGGTAGTGTTATAATGTCACTTTTTCTAGTGGGACACACTTCGCGCGATGTTTTCGGAGTGGTCGCGTTTTTTTTCCCCCGTGATTTCGGGGTTGAGGAGTTCGGGGAGTGAGAGCTATAAAAGGCCTGAAATTGCTTATTTAAAATCTAGAAGTTAATTAACTTTGGCGCCTCTCTGCTTTTCTCTTTCTTTCTTTTTTTTTTTTTTTATTGGTTGCTAAAAGTTGTTTTAATAGCAAAAAAAAAACGTTTTTTTTTAGTTATAAGTTTAAAAACAATCACTTTTAGTACAGCCAACAACGTTTTTCTTCTTTTTTTTCTGTTTATGCGGGGCGTTTTATTATAGTTGACGCAAATATGATATTCGAGACGCGTCTGGCTTGCGTGGTAGTTTTGCTTCCAACCTTGAAACGGCGTCGTCTGCTCTTTTTATTGCGGACGTGCAAACCGTGCAAACAATAAAAATTTCTGCTTTTGTTGGGCCGCGTTTCCCTCCCGTCGTCATTGAAACGGAAACGTCTGGTTTTTCTTTTTCGTATAATTAGATGGACAATGGATTGTGGCACTGTCACGTACATGGCATAATTAATTTTTCAGAAACCTCTACATTCTGACTCTTCATTTGAAGTAGCAGTATGAGATTGTGTGTCATCCGTCTTGTTGAACACAGCTTCTATTTTATGACCTAAGGAATTCTGTCCGATAGGATTGGCGTGCTCTTGCGCAAGGAGTTATCTTTTGCTTTTGCGGGCAAAAGATAAAGCTATGTGGATGGACTGAAAAAGGATTCGTGGGTGTTGCGACGTGCCATGAAGCTGTCACAGATAAGCTTTCGTCTCTGCTGCAATTTCTGAGAGGTAGTCTATGTTGCTGTCCATCACCTTGACAGTTTTCAACTCGGAGCTTGAAATGTGATACCATTTGTTGAATATTCTCATAGTTATCTAGCTACTGTTTCACATGACTGTATAATTGAAAAATAAGCCAATTTCACTAAATAAAAAGGCAATATTTTTTTTACTAATTATTTTGGCACATTTTTATGCCTGTATAAAGAAGTGTAGCTGTTACAGTTTAATAAGAACAAAGTATCTCTGTTTATGTTGTTACACCATAAACAAAGCTGTAGCTGAAGATATACAATTTAGCCAAACTTATCTTAACTACTGACGTTCATCATTTGACATCATGATGCCAGTTTAAAAAAAAAATTGTAACATTTTATCTGTTTCGTGGGGGGGGGGGGGGGGGGGCAGGGGCAGAGGGAGGGGGGACGGAGCTTATGAGGCTTCATTCCCCCCCAAAATCCAGCCAACCCTATAATATACACATGCATTTTGACTCTCCCTCCTCTTCTCCGCACCTCAAGTAATGGACATCCCAGCCACCTCAGCCCCCCCCCACCCTCCCCCGAAAAAAATTCCTGGCTATGCCACTGCCCACAAAGAGCTCATGGCCTTGATAGTGTGGACATTATAGTGAATTAAAGAAGCTTCCAAAACCGGAGTAACAGTATAAAACAACAATATTAACATAAAATAGGAAGCAACAAAAAATTTCAGGTGCCATCAAGGTGCCAGAAGACCGGTTAAATATTATGACTAAGAAAACAATTTACATCTCGCTTGTGACGTGAGTTCTAAAGAAACTTTATCGCTTGAGTTATCAGACACTGTACCTCGTAAAAAGGACTGAAAATACCCAATGTGTTCCTGTTCAGTAGTTTACGCAAGAAAAACCAAGTGATGTATGTCATCATTTCGAACAGGGGAGTCTTAACAAGAACATGTTTGATGCCGGTGAGGTAAAATTAATTTAATTAAATTAAATATTAAATTAAAAAAGAGCATCTGGTTAAAAAAAGAAAAGATACTAATCTTTATTTTCAAAATGCTTCAGTGCCCTTAATACATTAGTGAAGTAGCAATCGTTTAAATTTGTTTAGAAGGCTTTAAAGAGCGTCGTTTCAAAGGGTAAAGAAGAGCATATTGTTTATTAATTGCCATCACCCTCCTCTAGGACATCACCATGCCTTATGGAGTGTATATATTGGGACGTGGCAGGGCTGGGCAGTATCTCTATACAAATGTATCACGATAGTATCTTAGGGATGCTTTTGAGTATCTGTATCTTTGTATCGAGATACATTTAAAATATGTATTTGTATCTCAGTAGTGAAATACATTTACGATGTATCACTTGTATCACGATGCTTTGCCAGACATAGTTATTTTATTACATTTGTTGCCTTTTTTACGATAAATTCAAGAGATAAAAACATCTGTTTGGTGAAAGGCACATCAGAATTTGTGATATAAACCTGCCCTATAGCTTAATTCATCACAGTCACCAACATAAAAATAAACTACTGAGGTTTAAAGGGAAACTGAAGCAGTTTTGTATTTGAAGAAAAACACCTAAATCATTTTCATTTAGCCTCCAGAATCACGAATATCGAGATTATTTTTTCAATTTTGTGGACGGAGGCTGCAGAAATTAATTTTCCAAGTACACTCGAAGCCCCTCCTTCCCGGGGCGTGACATCATATTAGGAGTTTTCAGAATCCCCTCTCTCACATCTTCAGCGCCTGTCAAAGCTATGCATGTGCACTCTCGCTATTTTCAAAAAGGTCAGGAAGAGACATCACGACTGGTGTCAGTGCGGGGGAATATAGCTGGCAAGCTTGCAATTGCACACGCTGCCCACACGAGCGACACGCGTTTGGCGGCATTAATGAAAAACCTCCGTCATGACTGATCGGAAGCTTTTTCGTATTTTCTCGGATTTACTTACATCTTTGGCGAAAACTAATGTGATATTCAGATTCACGGGATAAAAATATGTCAGAATTATTAATTCACCTCTAACTTGTTTTTTTTTTTTTTTTTTTTCCAAGAAGTGCTTCAACTTCTTTAAAGAGGGTTACCTGTAATAATAACAGAATAAGCTCCTCTCAAAAAGCCCTCCATTCTTTCCAGCTTAGCAGAGCAAATGCTGTAAAGAAGTTGAGTGAAGAAAAGGCACGGCATGTCACGGAAAAACAGTGTTCATTTTGTGCAGACGCCTTTTGTCAATCATGGCAAGCAGTCTTTTCTGTTCAGTAACTACACGTATTTTTAGCGGTATTAACGATAAATAAAAAGTTTGAGGTAACAGGGAGTGCATAAAATGACAAAGAAAGAGAAGCACAAGCATAAATTACCATTTGCGTTTGCCACAAACTACACACACCCCACACAGCCCCGTTTGGGAACAAATGTATTTCTATAAGTACCTGTATCTGTATTCCGGAATAATTTTTTTGACGTTTTTGCGGAAGTATTTCAGGAATATGCCGTTGCATAAAAGACAAATGTATCTCACTATTTCTGTTTTGGGCCTTCAAATGCATGTATCTACTCTTTGTAGTATCTCTGCCCAGCCCTGGCTTGTGGTAACTGCGGTAGGAGGCGTAGGGCATGCACCTTAGCCGGCACAGAGGTAGAGAATTGAGCGGTGGAAAGAGAGGTTCTGGGTTCAATTCCCGGTGGTTGATATGTTTACGTTGGTTTAATCCCGAGTAATTTATTGAGTGTATTGTTTTCCTTATGTTTCCTTGCCAGCTAAGGCATCTCTGCTGACATGCCCTGCTGTAGGGTGTGCTCAGACAGACAGATTTCTGGGAAAGCATTCCATGCTTTAAAAAAATGCACCTCCTAGACCATCTGAGCAGAACGCCAGCTGATTTTCATGCTATTTTGAGTTGTATAGTGGCATCACGATTTCTCTACTGCTCTCGTAACATGTGGTGTTATGCAGCACTGGTGTAGGATATGTCCCTTTTGATCAAAACTAGAGGAGGGTCTTTAGAAAAACCTTTGTAGTTCCCAATATTTGTGAGCCAAATAGTACTACTCGAGGTTTCACCCACATTTAATATATGTTTATTTTGAAGTCTGACTGTTTGATGCTGTTCTTGGCTTATCTGTGATCAGCTCTTTCGTTTTTTACTGCTGACACTTTTAATTTCGTGACTTGGGAGATTTAAATCTTTGACTGATTTAGATTTATGCTATTTAATTTTGCTTTCTTTTAGACTCCTTTGGAGTTTTCTGTAAATTGAAAATTTGCTTCGTTACATTTAGTTAAATATGTACTACCACACTCATTTATGACTCAACCATGTGACCATTCTACTATTAGGTGGCACGAAAAAGAAATTAGTGTATATTGAAGTTGCATTCTTCAGGATGGTCAAGACTCGCAAAAATTGGTTGTTATCTTTTGATTAAAGCACAATATATGCCAGTCAAGTGCTGCTGTGGGAGATATGATGATAAAAACAAGATTTAACCTGGTACTCCATATACTGCGATGCAATACGCTGAACCTATGACTGGGAGGCATGCAGCTCTGATAATAATCTGTAGTGCTATAGCGATAATCTGTAGCCTGATGATGTGGAAGAAAACGTTCATGTTCGTTCAGTTTTATTAGTATTTCTCTATCTCTAGGTGCTTCATATCTAAGCTGATGATTCAACTTTATACCTCGGTATGATATAATATCTTGGTGTCGGCAAATACCTTAGTGTAGCAGGTGCCTAGACACCACGTTTCTATTTCGCAGACACTGGGAGTATGTCTGAACACGTCTTTTTAGTTCGCGATTCATGAATGCTCATAATTTTGACATTGTCTAGACAGTTTTTTTTGTTTTTTTTCTCACTCTTTCGTCGTCAGCTCTGCTTGTTTATTACAACACCGCTTACATATGCAACATCCTCTTCCTGCCATTCTTTTCAAAGAGAAATTGAATGTGGCAAGTGCGTGGTGGATTGTCATCAGTCTCTCTAATTTGGCGTATAGCCAAATGAGAGCCAGAATTGTGTCGATTGATTTGTTTCTGATTTTCACTTTGGTGTACCTTGTCATTTATCCTTTCAAGCGCCTAAAAAAAGTTCTCTCTGTTTGGACTTTTTTTTTTTTGCTAGACTTTTGTGGTAAAAGTAGCTTTTTAAATATAAATTCTTGGTTTAGGCCCTTAAAGTGATATTCCTAATACTTTTTTGTATGTTACAATTAAGATACGTAGAACGATGGGCTAGTTAATACATTGCTTGGAAGAAAAGCACCGAAAAAAATATTTTACAATAAATGAAACAACGAAAATTTGAACTCTTCTGGTTGCATTAAATAAAATATCACATTGTTGGTTGAACCTACTTAACACCCTTTTCCACAGATATTCTCAATTATTTTTGTTGTGAGACACATTTGAGCGATTCCGAAATACGCATTTATTTCAGGTTACACGTCTGAAAAATAATTAGGTCTTGGAGTCACTCCCAACTTGGAAAGTTTCTCACGGCATATATAATGCAATAAAAATTTTACAATGTTGTTTTAATTACAAAGATTAACTATGCATTGCCGATTGCTCATTCTTTGCCCTAATGTAGCACTAACCGTTATCCCACTCAAATGTTATAATTTGATTTTCTGAAAATTTCTATTAAGAAAATGTGGCCTGTTTTCGCCCGCTTTCGTCCATGTGTTTGGGAACTCCGTTGGCCACCATTTTCTCGTTGAAAATTTTACAAAATCACTGATAACTTCTGAATATGATAACGGTTAGTTCTATGACTTTGGCATCTGGTTCCGACCGCTACCGCTATATTTGGACGAAGAATGAGCATTTGGCAATGTGTAGTTTATTTTTGCAATAAAAAAAACACGGTAAATTTTGTTTTGGTGCACTCGGTAGTTGCAACAAACCAGTCTCGCTAAACTTCGTAGACCCCCGAGCTGGCAGTGCAGCAAGAGCTAGAGCCCCTGGTCGAGCTGCACTTGGAGAATCTGTCCTTCGTTCCCCCGTTTTCTCACATTTAAGCCGCCATTTTGGTGCCTAGCACAGAGTGGGTGCGATTGGTCGTTGTTATGATTCGAAAATGCGCCTCTCCGAGCTTTAGGTACGGCATCAGAAAGCTTGGGCGGCCGCGTTTTGTTCCATCACGGACCACTCCAGCGATTCTGGAGGATGGAAAAGCGTTTTCTGCGACCTCGGATAAAGCTTCGGACGACTGGCAACAATGATTTTAAGCGCAAAGTTGGCTAAAGTGTCGTTACTCTGGAGTGTAGGCTATATAGTGGCTCTATAACTGCTCACCGGGCCAATCGGACGCCTCCATGTCATCACCCCTCTGCGTGTGGGTACGGGCAGGAGCTCGACCTTGGGCAAAAGATGGACGTATAACCATCGTAATATCCGAAGAGATGCCACGCCCCCAGAAGATAACCTACCGCTATTCTTGGCTTGATTTGCTATTTTCTTTTAAACACCGAAAGAGTAATCATAGTGTTTGGACCAATGACGACCTCGGCTTAAATGCGGCTAGTTAGCTATGGCGGCATATAAGCGAACATTGCTGACTGGGAGTTACAGTCATCTACACTTCATTGTCCGTCGTTGTGATAAGAAGTTTGTCCGAAAACCATAATCTAAAAATAGTGTTTTTTTTGTTGTTTTTTTTACTTTTTTTGTTTCTTGCATTGAAAGTGGCCCACTCCTTATTTTCACCTGATTTGCTCTCGATTTTAGGTGGGCTGTCTCTCGAGATATTACGGTAATGCAATGAGCCATTGGCTTTAACTGCACTGTCAGCTTAGGTGTGAACCAGGTAGAGCGATTTCTGTTAGAATCCACCCGTGTGTCTGTACTTTGGTTTGTCTGTCCTACCTTTCCAATACTAGCTCGGTTCAGTCATTGGTCCGTGCTGCGCTACGGCATGTTCTAGGACGAAGCGAGTGATGCCATGTGCCTGTCCACATGTGCAGGTTGAAGAAGTCGGTGGAGCAGCAGCTCGAGGGAGTGCGAGAAGAGAGGGCAGCCCAGGCTGCCCTTGAGGAGAAGGTCACCTCCCTGAGGGATGCCCTGCTCAAGATGAACAGGGACATCGCCTCTGCGCCCACATGCGCAGACGATGAAGAAGAGGTGGAGAGGAACCTACAGGTGGGTCACGTACCCGCGTGGTGCCGCTGCCGTGGACAGACGCGCCGTACGTTCCTTCGTGAGGGTAGAGGGTGTGCAAACGCCCATACAGCGTTCTTGTGATGTATAGTCACTGACGACGTGAGGTCGACGGGGCGTCTCTTTCGAGTGCTCGGCCCCCAGCACGCGCTCCTTGCCTTTCACCGTGCTTTGGCTGCATGTGCACGCTCGAGGCTTATTAGACGCCGAAGCATCACCGACGGTAGGGAGTGCACGCTGGAGGCGGGACAACTGAAACCCCTCCCTGTTGTTCTCGTTCTGCCTGTGGCTGTAGTGGCCAAAGTAGTGGACTTACCGTAAAATCTCGAGCAAGCGCATCACTCAAAATTTGGAGTTAATCATGTTGAACTGGGAGATTGATGCTTCTTATGTTAACAATATCTGAAGATATGTCTTTTGTGTATTTTCCCGAATGTTACGAAATTGAGGGGCGGGCGCTTATTGCGGAATCGGCAAATGCTCGGTATTTTTTGGTAGATTATGCTTTGAGTAGCTGTAGTGTACTCCTAATTATGTTCTAGCATGTTTACTTTTAGTGCATGTTTCTGGCGCTTTCCAAGCGAGGTATGATGGTCAGCTTCTTAAGTAGGTTTAAATTATTAACTGTGCCAAAGGAACTGTTTGTGATGTTTTGATTTTTTGCCAGGTTATGCCATCAATCTTTATTGCATTGATGTTAGGACATTTCAACTAAGTATATTTCACATGGTTGAAAAAACCCCGGGGCTGCGGGTAAACGACACGGCACTAAAAAGTCTAGAGACTTTTTAGTGTTGTGCCGTTTACCCGCAGTCTCGGGGTTTTTTCAACCATGTGCAATGTACACCAGCTCGTTTGCGCCCTTACATTTTGTTCAAGTATATTTGTACTTCAATTTAAACTTTTATTCTGGTAATCTTTCTTAAAGTATGTTTTAGTCAATGTACTTTCTACTTTGCTTGAAGTCCCCAATCTACTATTTGCTAGGTACTTTAAGTTGTTGTTATCCACACTTCAGCCAACACCACTCTGTGTGTATTCTTGTTCTGCCTTTTGATGTTTGGACATTCAAACTAGCATACATTTATAGAGTTACACAGGTACATACACTGTTGCAGTTATATGAACAAACAAAAATTACTGAAATTGGCCTTTGTGGCCCATTTGCAGAGATTCCCATGTCATTCCATTCATACTTACATATTCATTGCAAAGTAAAAACCTAAAAAATATTTTTTTTTGTGCATTTAATTATATTTTTGTTTTAATAGGAGAATGGTGATAGTTATTATGCAATGAGAGTTTACTGAATCCTGTTCCTGGTCTTTCTATGTTACACCATTAATATCTCATTTAGGTTTGTCTACTAATGTAAATAGAGAAACTATTCCAACATGCATCTGTGAATTGCTGCATAAAATCAGTCATAACTATTTTTAATATGCTTCGAACAAATTTTACAATCTACAAAATTTTAATGAATAATTACTGTAGCGGTGGAAACATTGACGACACGCAAGTGTAGCCTTTGCAATGCGGTACTCGGTTACTTCATTTCGATTCTGTGTTTTTAGAAATAATGGGATAAATCCTTTGGAAGCTTTACCATCTGGCCGTCATGAAAAGTGTAGAAGTGAAAAAGTAAACGATTTTTAACAAAAAGTAGAAGAGCACAGGCTGTCCCAGCAGGTGTGTCGGTGCTCGATGCCTGCATGTACCAACAAATGACATGATATTCGGAGGAACTAAATAAATTTTCGCTCTTTGCTGGCTTGCAGGGTATCTTTGGTGCGGTGTTCAAAGACGTTACTGTGTTTTCTCTTCACAATGATGGATCAGCAAAGCATACTTTTTTTTTCCTCGAGAACCATTATGTGGTGAATTAATAAGATACTTGTATTTGCATTTAAGATCAGTTATTATTCTACCCAAACATACACATTCCAAATGCAAAAGAATGTTGTTTATTGTAACAACCATTTTTTGTAAGAATTACTTTGCACAGCCCATGAAGTATTATGCACAAGACTTGCCCAGCATACTTGCCAGGCCTCAACTTTAAAAAAAAAAAAAGAAATGTGCACATTGAATAAAAATGTTTTTTTTTTTTTCAATGATGTTTATAATGTTGGATTTAAATGGACTCTGAGAGGCTTTATTTGATTAGTATATATTTCAGTCATTGACTTTGTTTCTAATTTATATTAGTAGCCTTGTTTCATTATGGTCCTTGACGTTTTGTTACATTTCAATATTTATTTTTTTAAAGCTCTTTTTTGTGGCGCTCCACTTTTGGAGGTCTTGAATGGGCTCGGAAGTATTCACATAGGAGTAAAAAGTCAACACACTAAAAGTATACTGATTTTGCCTGTTTATGAAACAAAAAAGTATACTTTGGAATGTGCATCTAGCATAGATATATTTCAAGTTTACTGTAGCATACTATTCAAAGTGTACTTGTAGAGTGTATACCCCAATGGCTAGGCTGGGTCATTGGCAGTAGAGGAGCTCAGATGCGCATGCAGTGCACCGCCAGAACGGAAAGGTTCCCTAAAAGTTAAAGTATATACTTCAGATATTGAAAGTACTATATGGTGGGTGGGAAGTTCAATCTGATTTAAAATGGCTATAATGTTGTTACGAAGGAATATATCTACACAAAGTAAGAGGTGCTCTGTTCTGATGTTCGTGGGAATAATTGCGGCAGGTACGCTGAATTTCGTTGTATGTGCCCGCATTGTCAACCAGGCGTTGCAAGCGTCGCAATACATGTCATATCAATTATTATCCTGCAAGGGAAATCAAGGGGGGCATTTCCCAACACAGCATTGTTGCGTTCCTCTAGCGCCTGCGATCGACGCAGCTGTCATTAATTTTTTGTAGCGATTTCATATCGTGTTCATATGGAGTGTAGCATGTCAACCGTGAGCGTGCCGTCACCACCGCTACACAAGGACAGTATATTTCCACACTTCAAACGTGAAGCGATCTGGGCACGATCCTGCGGAGACAGTTTATCCGCCGTTTTTCTCACTCGCGATAGACGTGCTACTAAATAATTTTCCCGGGGACCAACCAACATCAGAAAAAATTAATTTTTTTTTTTTAAATCGGTTATCACTTAACGAACTAGTCATTTTAAATTGGCTAGTGTCTCCCGACCCACCTTGTGTACTGCAGTACAGGCTTGAAATATAATGTGTGTTTGGGAGAAATGAGAAATGCATTTTATACTCGCCTCAAAAATAAACTGTGCATCGGCAAACGCTCAGTCTCTGCCCAAATGTGGTGCTAGCAGTTCGGACTAGAGGCCAAAGTTTCAAGACTTACCGTTATCTAAATCAAAAGTTATAAATGATTTTCGTAAATTTTCGACGAGGAAATGGCGACCAAAAACACACGAAAATGACTGGCAAGCGCTCCTAGGAATGCGCCTCATTTTCTCATAGAAAAGTTTGGAAAATTGTTGATAGCTCTCGAGTTGATGAAGGTCTGTTCGAAACTTTGGCATCCGGTCCAGACCGCTAGTGCCACGTTTGGGTGAAGACTGAGCGTTCGGCGATGCGCAGTTTATTTTTGCGGTAAATAAGGTGCTGTTCTATTTTTTCTCCCAAGACCCCAATACTTTAGGTGCGTAATTTCTTAAAACTCCCTCTGCGTGCATTCATCCACTTACTGTGGGTAGAGTAAAAGATGAGTCATTATATTTTTGGTGTTTCAAATAACGAATTTCAGTAGAAACTGTTGTCTCTAAGTGACACGCTTGACTCGTGACTCGAAGAACAAAAGACGGCGGGATCTATATTTTACCGAAGACATTGCGGAGGTGGGCGGATCTAACGCCTTTGCTAGGTTCATCTCGTTGGCCTATCGCTCTTCATCGTCAGTAACTAATATGTTAAAGCGGCTGGAACTGGAGTCTCTCCAACTTCGCCGGCAAATCGTCAAGCTGAAGTTCTTTTACTTACTCTTTCACAACACATTTGGCCTTCCGAGTTATACGTATCTATTTACTGCACCGCATAGATCACCAAGATGAAATCACTCCAAAGTTATGCGCCCATACTTTACGAAATTTAAGCTATCCCAAAGATCATTTTTTCCTAACGCTTTTGAACAGTGGAACCGCTCACCATCATTGCTCGTTGAATGCCTAAATGCCAAAAAATTTCAAAACCTATTTCTCTTTCATGTGTTGTAGTAGTCCTCCCCTGCTTGGGCAGCACTCTTCCTGCAGAATTTGTGCTTAAAAAATATATGACAAATTGCTAGGCAATTGTGTGGCATACGTGAAACGATCTAGCATCACAAACATTTAGCGATACTCTGAGTTTCCAGATGCCTATGTTCACAGTGCTCTTCATCTGATAGTTCATCGCTTACCATATGTACATTTGATAGTTCTTCCAAGAGTGAAACAATACTACCGCTTATCCGGCTGATAAACCTGGCGATCTTCCAGAGCCTTCCATACTCTCGAGCTCCTCTCTCTCAGTGCACACACGTGGTTGAGCTCCTTCTCGTCTGGCACCTCACTCCTGTCCCGCCCGTCAACCAATCAGTGCCGAGCCTCGCGGCCACGCTTTTATCCAGGCTTCACTTTTCGCCTTCACGAAATGCCGAACACCTAGCCAAAAAATGTTTCACGTTAAGAAATTTCAAATACGGCAGCGGCGGAAGAGTTAGCGGATTTGCAAACTGCTCATGGACTCCCGTAGGAGCTGCGGGATCGCCTGAGTGGGCTGGACCGCGAGCTCCAGGCGACCTCTCGCTCGGCCCACGAGCGCTATGGAGACAAGCCGCACGGAGTTCCCGAGGCAGTCGGGCAGGCCCTGGCCTCGGTGGAACTCCTGTCGGAGAGCGTGCTGGCGGCCCTGGAGGGCAAGGAGCGGGAGTACAAGAAGGCACGGACGGCACGCTCGGACTACTGCCTCGGGGTTAAGGCCCTGGTGGAGTGGCTGCGCAAGGCACAGGACGTGCTGCAGAGGAAAGGGTCGTCCCCGGAACACACCAAGGAGTCCTTAATGGTGAGTGAACGGTGTCGGTTTGTTGCCTCTGTCCTCGCTGTTATACTTGTGCCAGCATGCGCCAACACCACCTATTCGCCCTTTTTTGCTTGGCAACAAACTCGCTGACGCCATCTGTTGGGTAGCCCTGGCACTCTTCCGATCCACATATATTTCCTCGTTTTTTATGCATCATTCTTTCGCCATAAAGGCTGGTTCACATAGTACCGTTCTTCTTGCGTTTAAAACTTACACTTAAGTAAATAAACTTATGTATGAAATTTACATATTCCGCATGCCAAGCTATTCCTTAAAAGGGACTGCCTGGTCAAATCTTGTGTTTGAAAAAACAATTGAATATCATTGTTAATGCCTCGAAACGCATTGTCCGTCAAGATCGAGATTCCGCTTATGCAGCAATCATTTCACAGAAGAGAGCTACGAGCTGAGCTCTAAGCGGGTAGAAGGCTCGTAAGCTGATATTCAAATACATCCACCCACTCCTAGCCCAAATCGGATCAATCGGTTTGATTATGCAGCAAAACCGAAACCAACAGCTAGGCCATCTTGGAGCTAGGCCAAAAGTTATATTTAGCACACGTGTAGCCGATTCTGTAATGACCCACATGTGAAAATGGAGCGTGGCTACGATTCACCAAGCTCGTCCGAGTCAAGTGACAATCTAGAAATGTTACGTGCATTTTGAACAATCCGCCGTTTGCCTCCGACCCACGGGCATCGCCTCCGAGGGAACGACTTGCAGCCGCATCACCAATCCAGTGGATCCGCCGATATGTAGGCCCAGATGCCGCTTCAGGGGCAAAATCTGCATCCTTCTCTTGGCAAGCGCTCCTTGTCCGATCGATGGCCGTCTCAGTTGTGTTTGCGCAAAACGGCATATATTTGCTCGAAGCTAACGGTTGTTTTCGAGTACTATTCCGCTGAAAGGCGTGACTTTTTTGCACACGCTTGGAAACTGCATTATAAGAAACGTATCTCAGATGGGTATAGCCTAGGAGACTATAATTCGAAACAAAACACAAGACATCCATCGACCAACGCATGTTATCGCGACGATCCTTTGCGTTATGTGACGTCACACAGCAGCTACGGATGTCAGCCATTCACACTGGCGAAATTCAGGGTGCAGTTTCGTACACACGCTCATGAAAAGTTTAATTAATATGAGGACATCGTATATCAAAATAAAAATGACGTTTGTCTATATCCAGTGACCTGCAATGACCTTTCTTAAGACTGCAGTATTTTGAAATAAATAAATGAAGGCTCCCTCGACATAACGAGCGCAAAAACTGAAGTACTTCCGGTTTTAACTGGATACCGTATTTTCCGGTGTATAAGACACATTTTTTTTTCAACATTTTCGGTGGTGCGTCTTATACACAGCTGCGTCTTGTATACTAATTTTTACTTAGAAACTTGCAAAAAGTGGGGGTGTGCATCTTATACACAGGTGCGTCTTATACACCAGAAAATACGGTAATTCCTTTAACGAGTTGCAACGCTTCGAAGGAAGCACCAACGTGCCGGTGACATGCGGTCGTATCTCGACATAAGCGTACGTAAGCCACTGACAGGGTGTTTATGCTCGCCAAGGTTTTTACTTGTATGTGACACATGAGAGCCCAACTACCCAGAACACAATTTGCGGCTCGAAATTCGTTTTCTTTCCTCCCGAAAACCGCCGATCGAGAACTGGCCGCTTTGAGTAGCGCTCACTCTCTTTTCTGTGGTCACGTGCGGTTTTCTATGGCTTAGACTGAACCACTAAGGATAATCAAAGTCATGGGTCATCGAAGGCGCACACTCAATAATAATAATAGAAAAAAAAATATGATACCGATTTTTGTGGCTTCTAAGAAGCTGCAAATACGTTGACTTTAGAAAAAAAAAAAAAAAGTTGCACTGCCACGTGGTTTCTAAAACTCCACGCTTCTATATTTCTTCCTTACCAGTCCAGTTTCGGTTTTGAGCAATTGCATTTTTTTATTTTATTAAAAATATACGTAACACTGTAGCAAAATATTGATTGGGTAATGTTCTGACACCATAATAAATCACCTGACAAAACATTAAAAAAAATTTTTGGGTGGTGTCAATGTCCCTTTAAGAGTGAATTACATCCGACGGTGCTATAAGCAGCCATTTCCCGGAGATACCGGATATACTTGATCTCCCAAATACGGCAAAACCATCCACCTACCGTAAAATACCGCCGAAGCGCTTATTTCGTCCAGGCGTCCACTAATACCGTATTTACTCGCATAATAAACGCACCCCCCACAACGGGCATCAATATTTTGACTTTTTTTCCCCCTCCCGTAATCAACGCACCTTCAATTTTTGGATCCGCGAGTCTCGAATTGCGTCCAATTTAGCAAGCCACCAAGCCAGTTTTCTTTTGCCACCAAGAGGTCAGGCCAAGTCAAGCCAAGCCAAGCCGCACTCGTGCTCTCGTAATGGCCGTGAGCGCATAGTTGCAGTAGTTACGGAAGTGATCACGCGTGGAACCGAGTGTCGCGTACACTTGACGAAGCTTGGGTCGAGGAATTGCCGAGCCCCTGACATTCTTCGCCTATCGGATGCATTGATGTCAACAAACAAGCTGTCGTCTGTTGTCCGCTTTCGGACAGTGAAATCGTGAAAAATGTGTTTATTTCATTCGTAACAGAACGGCACAGCAAGGTGCACGCTGCGCTGTAGGCTGAGAGTGTCTGGTTGCCTTTCTGTGAACGAAACTTGATCCGTGCGGGCGGGCTTCGGGGGTCGGCGAGTTCTTGTCTCGGTGAACGAAACTTGATTCATGCGAGCGGGCATCGGGGGGTCAAGGCACCCCGAAAACGCCCTAAAAAGGTTTGCAATTTATAAAGCATGGTTATTGTGGCGCGCCCCCGACCAGCCGTGGGTGCGCCTCCATCACTGGAGACTTGCCACTTGCCGTGTCATATTGGCGCCTAATATGACATTTGCACGAAGTGTGTAAATGCAAAAAGTTTACCCCGTGTAATAAACGCCCCCCCCCAAATATGTGTCGATTTTTCGGGAAAAAAAAGTGTGTTCATTATGCGAGTAAATACGGTAACATTTCCCAAACTTAGAAATTTTTCAAATTATGCATTAAGCACCTGATTTGACCGGACAAGCACCCATGTCTAGATTAATCCAGTTTTCAGTGAAAGTGGGGTGGGCACTTCCCCGGCATTTTACGGTAGTTCAGAACCAAAAGCGGACTGTTCGCGCACTGGTGCCACCATATTTCACCTCGCACGAGAAAGAGTAAATAGTCTGTTGGAGGTTAAAAAATGCAGGACAAGCCCTCCAGCCGTTCTACTTTAGCGAGGCAAACGCCAGAGAGGGGAAAACCACCTATTACGAAAAGAGCCGTTCTTAACCGGCAACAGACTGTAGAATATCCAAAGCTTTCGCGCTAGAATTCCGTACGTCGTCGCAGCTAGAAAGACTATGCAGACAAAGATTGCTGCATCATCATCTGGCTGGTCCTCTCATTCAGTCAACAAATCGGAGAACGTACGGCGGCGTCAGGCTCGAGCCCAGTTGCCGAGTTGGCGCCACCCGAGTTACGTGACAAAGTTACGTGGAGATAGTGGAAGCCGTTCACGGAATTCGATGGTTCTAGGTGGCTTCGAACACGCTCCGAGGAATCTTTTTAGTCGGGCTCAACGAGGTCGAAATTTACGGACGTGCAGAAATTTGCAGAGTGTATGTTTCGTTTTCCTCATTTTCATGGTGGTGGTCTTGTGTCTTGATGAGTGGAGCAATTTTTTCTGGTCCATCGAAGTTCCTCTGATCTAACCGCTTGTTGAGACTGTCTTCTTTTCTGCGTGGCATTGTGACATGTTGCCACCTGTTTTTGTTTCCCCGTGTACCTCACTCGGGTCAGGTTTTCAGTTGTCTTTCCCACTCTTTTGCTGGTATGTTCTCCTGACATGCGAAACAGACAGCTGCTTAAGTAAATAATCGAATGTGTGAAGCGAAAGCACTCGTAAACTTCAGAAGGCACATTTGTCTTTGGCATCACGAATGAGGTATAATTAAAGCGGGATGATATTTGGTTTTTCGGAAAGATTTACTTTATGTGCTTTTGCACCCTCCCTAGCTTCGTAACTGCGTCCGACAGGTGGTCTGAAGGTCGGATATATTTCTCTCGGTCACCAGGCCCTGTCGTCTGAGCTGCCAGCGGTGCGTCGCGACGCCGATCGCCGGGTGGTGCAGAGCGGGCAGCTGCTGGCAGAATGCCTGGGTGACAGCGAACAAGCTCAGGGAGTCCGTGTCACCGTGGCTTCCCTCGGAGATCAACTTCAGCAGGTGAGCTGGCAGCGCGCGGCAAGGTTTGGACGTGTTTCCGAAGCCACGAGGTGCACGTCATGCAGCACGAGCTAGAGGTGGCCTCCCCGCGGAGCAGCTAATAATGGGCAGGCAGCTGGTGAACTTGTTTTGTACATTTTGACAGAATTTGTAAGTCTCGGTTTTATCTTTCATTATCGTGACACTTTTACAGTGAGTAGTTACGTGACCTGGGGAGAAAGTCATTTCATGTTCTATTGAAGCGTTTCTAATTGTCTTAGCCAAAATGTGCAACTGAAACTGTACCAGCCACCCACAGCAGCAGCCACGAGGGGTTGAGAGCGGTTCTATCTGGAAGTGGTTGATTTTAAATGCATATCACGACAGTAATTATAAAAGTTGTGGTCGGCTCGCCTTGGTGTGTACCCGAACTGGGAGACATGACACAGAGCCAGGGCTTTGGGAACCTGAAACCACATTTAACTAGATTGGATACAGGACGAAAAACATAACCATGATTGTGCGTCTTGGCTGTCAGCCACCGACTGTATCCCGCACCACTCCTGTTGTGCCTTATTAACCCCTTAAGTACACTTTCTTTTTTAAAAAAAAGCAACCTAAAAATGCCATATATTTTTTATTAAGGACTTTTAGTCCTTTAGTATTACGGATAAAATTCCAAAAGTTTTTTACGCAAAAATCAGCGGCGGCGAAAAAAAAAGGCACCAACTAAAACGAGTGCTGCCATCTATGATCGGCGCCGCAAACTACTTGGACGGGCCTAGCTCGTCCGTGGTATTGAGGGCTTCCGGAAAAACCACTGGAAAAGCTGAGCTCGTCCATGCCATTCTTAACCAGAAAGCGGCCGACGAGCTCAGCTCATCCAAGGCAGTTAAAGGGTTAAGGCAAAATATGCGAGGTGCGCGTGGCAAGTCAGTCTTGGCCACCGTGCGGGCAAACTTGGGCACGAGGTAGAGATGAAAAATTGTCAAAACATTAGTCATGTGGGGACCCCGTTGAGTGCGCTTCTCACCGAGCTCTTGTGCAATGCAGGGAAGCAATACTCACGGAGCCCACAAGCTCCACGGTTATGGCTTCCTCATAGTGCACCAGTGCTCGGTGAGAAGTGCACTCAATGGGCCTAAGTCACCGCAATGAACACTTCAAAAGTATGAATATCGCAGTTCACCTTGAAGCGAATACCGAATAGCATATTATTCAAAAATATTATTTGAAAATTTCGCACAACACTACAAAGCATTATTCATGATCACAGGCTCCACATGGCAGCGAGAGTTGTTGCGGAGTTTGTATCACATAATGTGTTACATGGATGGCACGGTTCGACACTCTTGTAACGGAGGGCCGTCAAACAAGTGCTGCGTCAGAGTTCGGCTGGAACATCTGTCTTCACATAGTTAACATGAGTGCCAGCCAAACGCTGACGCAGCATTCGCATCCTTACAGATTGGACACGAGTCCCGATAAAATTTTGCCGCAAAACTGGTGTCCAATCTGCACCCCGTGCTAGCTTCCGGTAGGCACCTTACACAAAATCCAGTGCTACGGCTTTTTTAGGGCTCTTTCACAGGGCACCTTTTTGTGTATGTTTCATTGGCTGTGCCACAAGTCTTGCTCGAGCAGATGTGAGTTACTCCCGCAGTTCATGTCATGTGATCTACCGTAAAGTGGCAATCTACTCCTAGCAGATGCTAAATTAGTGAGCTCCGGACTTCCAATGTTCCTTCCAAGCACGCAGAATTTCTTTCTCGCTTCTACGATGCACAAAAAAACAAGTACAGGTGTTTTGCAAAAAAAGTATACTTGCAATGTTTTTTTTTTTTTCCAAAAATAAACTATTCATCACCGAGTGCTCTTTTGCCGCCCAAATGTAGTGCTAGCGGTCTGAACCAGATGCCAGAATTTCAAAACTATCCGTTCTTAATGCGATAGCATTCTTTAGCTAGCCTCCCTTCCTATTTCACGGACCTTTTGGGCCTCCATTTAGACCATTTCACCTCACTGTGCTTGCACCCCATTGCACTGCGCGTATGTGGAGCGGCTATATGCACTCCTTCACATTCACACCCTCTTCAAGGGACCTGATGACCTTGACATCGTCCTAGAGGTCGTCCTTGAGGTTGTCCTAGTTGTCCTTGACATCATCCTTGAGGTTTTCCTAGAGGTCATCCTTTAGGTCGCCCTAGAGGTTGTCTTAGAGGTCATTCTAGGTGTCGTCTAGGACGTCATCCTTGAGGTCTTAGAGGTCGTCCTTGACGTCATCTTTGTCATTGTCCTCTAGGACGTCGTCCTTGAGGTCGTCTTAGACGTCGTTCTTAACGTCATCGTCTAGAACATCGTCCTTGACGCCGTCCTTGACGTCATCTATGGCCTCGTAATGAGAGAAGGCGGTAAACATGACGAATGCTACCGCAATTCATAAAAAACCGACAATAGTGGTTTCTGCAGCCAATTTTTTATTCAAAAGTGCTAAGTTATTTTCTAGAAAGTTTCAATGGGAAAATGTAAAAGTTTTTGACAACTGACGCCATTCAGCTCCATGTATTCGAGCGCTCCGTCGGCCGTCATTTTCCCATTGAAATTTTAAGAAAATCTCATAACTTTTGAATAAGATAACAGTTGGTTCTGAAACTTCTGCATCTGGTTTGGACTGCCAACGCTACATTTCAGTGGAGAATGAGTGTTTGTCCATGCATGGTTTATTTTTGCGTTGAAAAAAAACACAAAATATTTTTAGGGGACATCCTGTACTTCTGTGTCCGTGCCAACTGTGTCGTGCTCCTCGTAATTGGTGCGAAACGCAATTCAAAGAGGGCCCCCTTCTTCTCTGTCGGACGCAGGTGGACTCGTGGATCCAGGAGCGCCTCTCCGAGGTGGAGGACTCTCTGGAAGCCTGGGCACGGTTCCTTGAGCTGCACGAAGCTCACAAGGCCTGGCTGGAACGCAAGGAGGCGGTGCTGGCAAAGCGACAACCCCTGAACACGCTGGCCGTGGCAAGGCAGTGCTTGTCTCAATGTCAGGTGCGCCACCATTTCTTCGTGCCCCCCTCTCTTTTTCGTGTGGGTTAACCGTTTACTTTCATTGTTTTTTTTTCTCGATATAATCGTGTCTATGACATCTATAATGTCTCCAACTGGTGTGCTTACTCCGTCCTCATGCATAGTCCCGTGATTTCTGCCTGATTTTTGAAAAGTTTCTCCGCTAGATTCAGTGGGATTTTAGTGTTGCCTAACATCACATGATCATGTCATGTGACGGCATAGTGTCGCATGACATCACAATATCACGTCAACACTGTCCGATAAATGGCAGTGTAATCGTGCGTGTGCAGCTTGGTGCGCAGCGCCGCGGCCGTCGCCGCAGTTCATTGGCGGAACATGGCGAGAAACCATCGATTCTTCTCACACGCCCGGTTCCCCGCTCGCAGGAGGCGACCCGAGACCTGCCCAGCGGCCAAGGCCAGCTGACGGAGATGGGTGCCCTGGTTCAGCGCATCGGTCAGTCCTGCCACGTGGGGCCCCTGCTGGAGAGGCTGGACCAGGCAGAAGAGGGCCAGCGGGGCCTGGAGGGACGCCTGGTCCAGGAACAGGCCCTACTCATGGAGCTTGTCGAGGAGTGGGAACAGTGCGAGCGCAAGGCCAGGGACTGCCAGGCCTGGCTGGAGAGGGCACGGTCCTCCCTAGAGGCCCCCCAGCTGCGCAGGAAGAGCCTCAGGGACCAGCTCGCACTCAGAGAGGTGGGGACGACACCTCCCCGTTTTCCTTTCTCTCTTCTCCCAGTATCTGTCGCTGGGCCTTGCATTGTGGACCATTTGACGTTTCCACGCCTACTGAGCCACACATGGTGGTATAAAAAGATTCGCCTGTCTCTTTGGTATATTCCAGAGACACTCTAAACGCGCAGCATTTATAGATCCCCTATGACGTCATGGTCTTACCTAACATCACCATGTCACACGATGTGTGGTGTCGTGTGACACAGCAATGTCACGTGATGTCACATTGTCACATGAAATAATGTGGGCATGTGATGTCATGTGACATCCTGTGGTCCTCTGACATGACATCACAATATCCAGGTGTCACGTGACATCATCACGTTATGGTGTGGCATGAAGACTGTCACGGTGATGACATCAGGTGAACGCCGGAACGTCATTAGCGCGGCGTCACCACGCTGAGGACGTTACAGTGCTCAGTTTGTGACAGTGATTCCTTGTTACAAACAAAAGGCTGTAGAGTAATATAACCTTAATAATGAACCGAGTTTGCCATAGAGTGAATATACATTATGTACAGTGCAATTCCCTAACAACTATATTGAGAAAACTGAAAAATTCAATTGTTATAGCCATTTTAGATGTCTATCTGTTATCTCAACTATCTTTTTTTAACATTACTGTATTGCATCTCTTTATGTACCTCTTGTTAGCAGCCTCGATGGCTCTGAGGCAAAGCACCGGCCTGCGGTTCTCCAGGTGGCGGATTTGAATCACGGCCGAGATGCCCGCAATCTCACGAAAGCTTATTGCAACTGATATTCTGGTTGCATGTCAAAAGATCCCCAGGTGGTCAAAATGATTCCTGTGTCCTCCGCTGGAGCATTCTAGGTGCCTTTTGTTGGTTCAGCACGTAAAGAAACCCCAATATTTTACCTTCGTGTACTTCTCGCCATCCTTCTGGAGTTTCCCTTCCGGTTCCAACCCGCTGTCGTGCCAAGAAACGGCCCAAGGTGACGCCTCGGTTCCTCGCAGAAAATGCTGGCGGACCTGTTCAGTCAGCAGACCAAGATGGCCATGTCCCTGGAGAAGCTGAGGGTGCACCTGCGGGGGTGGTCCTCGTGGGTGCCCGACCAGAACGCCATGGTGCGCAGCTGCCAGGAGCTCTCCCAGCAGCTGTCCACTCTGCAGGCCGGCCTGGACACCCGCTGCCAGGAGCTGTCCGCATGCCTCGCACAGGTCAGGCTCGCTCACTCTCCAGTGGCTCCCACAATAGATCCTTCGCGGCCAGTGCTTTTCCAGTAGAAGCTCGTGATGGCAAAGTGCAGAACAGGACAAAACAGCTGACTAACAACTTTGGTTTAGTACATTTCTTCATCGTATGCGTAGTCGTCTTCTTCGTTAGAGGCTATTCACGTACATACAGTCGCCGACCGATTTTTCGGACTTCGTGGAGGCTGAAAAAGCGTCCAAATATTAAAGCAATCCGAAAAATTTGCAGATTACAAAAACGGCTTTATTGAGCCTAACCGGGCTTAAACAAGTCGCTAAGAGTACCTTCTATCATGTTACGCTTGCGGGTGATCATGTCCGCTCGCGTTCGCATCAGCGTTACGTTCTCACCCGGCGGAGGTGCAAGAAGAAGCCATGAGGTCCAAAGCATGCATCGACACAGGGCAAAACGACGAAACTGTGAAACATTTAGATGGGAAGTTTAGAAGCTGTTAACAGTCCACACTTCATGGATGGTGACTGGCACGAAAACAGAACAAAAGGAGATGGAAAATCTACCAAACAAAGAAATCAAGACGATGATGATGATGTGTAGCAAAAACAAAATGCATAGCATGGCAGGCCTAGCGGCTGGTTCGGCAGTGCTAAAATAGTGCTGCCAAACCTATCCAATCCATTTGAAGCATCGAGTCAACCCCACGGTCAAGCCAGCGAAAAAATTACACCATCTTCCCGAGGGGAACCATGGGGTGATGCGGAGCATCGGGGTGGGGCTGACGCTTGCTTGCGCCAACCCACTAACTGACGGGACTGTTGCTTCCATCACACTTCATCGGAAGAACGGAGTGAAGTGGAGTCAACAGCGGTGAACTGATGTAGCACGAGTAACTTTGAAAGTCTAATCAGACCGCACGGTAAGGCGGCGCAAAATGCCCTAACAGCGCTTGCAGGTTTCCTCGTCGAGACCGGACTGGCCGGCGAGATCTAGGCTGCAACGGACGCGAGCGGTCGGGAAATGCTAGCAGACGACAGCCGCGGAGTTGCGGGGAAAGCTCACCCCACTAGAAAGGCCTGGCCTGGCGCTGCGACCCGCGCGCCGAAAACTTTCCTCCTTTCCCTCCTCCGGGGAAACACGGTTTCGCCTCAGACCCCGCCCCGGTCACGTGATGGGGAACGCGCGCAGCGCGCTACCGCTCACACTTGAAGGAGAGGAGACTAGAGGAGGAGAGTTGCGCATGCGTAGTGTGAGTGCGGACTACGACGCCGACGCCGCGGGACATAGACCCGAGCAAGAGATGCTCCGCATCTAAAATCCAACATTGCAGCCTCTTGGCGGCCGCCACTTGTAGCTATTTTAGTTCAAAAAACCTAACTTTCGGACTGCAAATTGTCGGGAAAGTTGGCTGTTAATATGTGCTATTTCAATTGGGTAAGTCACGGTTCCTCGTCGATGTCCGAAATAACGTGCAAGTCCGAGTTTTTGGAGTTCGAAAAATCGGTCGGGGACTGTATACACAAAAAAAATTGGCTGCATGCTTGATCATTCTGCCAAACATGTTTAAATGCGGTAGCTTTATAGGGCCATCATAAGCAAAAGGTGTTTTGAAATACAAACATTAAATTGAGATGCTTTTAATGTTCCACGAGTCTTTCGATCTTAGGATGGTTACCGGGGTGATTACGCAATTTCACCGCACGCAAACACAGTGTGGCGATCGTTGGGGGTGCTGCAGTGGTTGTCATCGCCGCCGCCTTTTTTCATTGTTCTCGACAATGTTGCCACTTCGCGACACCGAGTCGCCGCACATATTAATGAGACATGACCATGCGTGATCGATTGATTGTTTAAAAAATTATTGGCAGCAAAATATTTCTCGACTCATAGACACTGCCAATATATTATACATTGTTTCTACGACTGCTGTCTATGCAGCTTTCTTTTCACTCTCTCTCACTGTTCCCTGTTGTGCCTGTTTGTGCAGGAGGAGCAGTACAGCCAGGACTTGCTCCACCTTCGCCAGCTCCTGTCCCAGTCGGAGCACAGGCTCAAGCTGGCACTGGGTGCTCTCGGCACCACCCCCGAAGAGAGGGCGCAAAACCTCAAGCTCCAAGAGGTGCGTGCTCGGCTCTCTCTGTGGGCGGGGGGAGGCCCTTGCTCACGGGTGCCTTCGCCCGGTCGCTTTGGGGGGAGGGAAATCGTGGATGCAGCGAAAACATTTGCACAGTTCGACGCATGCCACGTGTCGCCGAGCGGCGTTCCTTTGCAGAACGAGCCTCGCGGTTTGTGGCGGGTTATTGTGCTGTGCCCATGCAATGCACCACATAGACAAAAGCAGCTGTTCATTAAAATGTTTTTGTAAACAAAAACAAAAAATTTTTACTCCTGCTATTAGGCTCTAATAAATGAGTCTCTAAAGGCAGCTGGATGCAAGTTTGACAATTTACAGATACCATGTGCTCGGGTTACAGTCACTACGAGAGTTTTGATCGGGCGTGTCTATAACAGCTATAACCGGAGTATTGTCGCACCTGTACGTAAATTGGTTGTCAGAAACATAATCGATTGCCCGGCTGCGCCGCAGTTATGATCGTACGCACGGCTCATTTTCCTAAGGAACGCCGTTGGGAAACATTCAGTGCAGTGCACACAGGCAGCCCCTGTGAATCGAGGCCCTCGAGCCATGCTAGTAAAGGCCAGCCATTAGAAACCTGTAGAAGCCAAGTAGTCCCTGCTAGTGGAAAAATAAAATCCCGCTTCCCAACTTCCCTTTTGCTGCAGTCGTAGACATAGTCTAGCACTCCTTTTTCTTTTTTTTTGCATTCCCGCTAGGCCCAGAGGCGGTAGCCAGCGTTGCATAACCGAGCTCTGGTGTTTCTTTCTTCCCCGGTATCGAACTCTCCTCCCACCCCCCTAGGCTCTTAAGGATGAGGTCAAAAAGTACCGGCAGCAAATGGCACAGCTGCAGGACCGCATACACAAGCTCGGACAGCGACAGTCGCCCGACGAACACCCCGTACGCCTCACGGTGGACGGCTCATACCGGCCGTACGTGCGAACACCCCGAGGCAGTGCCCGCCCGTCCAGAGAAGCCACTCCCGAACCGGGCCAGACGTCCTCTTCCCCGTACTGCCCGGGGCAAGACCTCGAGCAGGCGCTGAAGGGTTCACCGTTCCTCCAGCTGCCCAAGGGCTCCATCAAGGTCCTGCCTCCGGAGCAAGAGCGGCAAGACGGCACCGAAGAAGTCCAGCTGACCGTCGAGACGCCGCCGGCCCGACACACCGTCGAAGAAAGCGTCACGGCAAAGACGCAGTCGGAAGCTGGGTCGAGCAAGCAGAAGCGGCCCAAGACGGACGAAAAGAGGTCTCGTCCTGCCAATGCGGAGAAACGGGAGGTTCTGGAGCAGACGTCGGGGTCGGCTGCAAGACCTACCTACGCCGAAATTCTGTCCGGCAGGGCAAGTCCCCAACCCAGTGGGTCCATCGAGTCGACAAGCCGCGAAAGCCCACCCACGCGACAGAGCCCCGTCAAGCCACCACAACGAGAGAAAACTGTGTCCCAAGTCGAAGTCGAAGAGAGTGCATCGACGGAAGCGGAGGACCACCGGCCTCCCAGCTGCCAAGACGGACAGCTGAACGGTTCGAGTGGGGAACTGTTGTCTCCCACGGCAACGATGGACTCGAAGCGATTGACTTACGCTCAAGTGGCGCGCATGAGTAGCCCCGCCCCGTGCTCGGAGCGCGCGGAAGGCATTGTTTCCGGGAATGGTGCGGAGAGTCGCGAGAGAGGTGCAGTGAGTTCGCCCGACGTGAGTGCAGGGCAGCAGTGTAGCTCCTCGGAGCAGCCCCCCGCCGACGAGGTGGCCGGCAGACGAAAGGCAAAGAAAAAACGAAGGGGGCTGCCCGAAGAGGCGAGTACGCAAGGGGGTGGCAATGACCCGACCTCCAAGGTTTGATTCGAACAACGCCTCCGCATGTTTGCAGCCGTAGCGGTTTGAACCAAGAGCCCACCGAACGGTCCTGCCTGATGTCTCGAGACAGACACTAACCGACCCTCTAGTCCAACCGACGTCCCCCCTTCCCACCCTCGTTCCCCTCCTAATCGTCGGGCTCGTTGCAACTAACGCTTGTTTTTGGGCGTGTTCTTCGAGACCCGCAGATCTCAAGACTTGGCTTTAGACTATACTACCATTTTTCGTCTCGAGAAACTGCCATGTTGTCCTTTTTTTTCTTGGCAAGTGTGTGTGCGTGTTTTTTGCATAACCTGCTCGTAGCGTCGTCGACCAGAATGGCTTTGATGTGACCCCGGCAGACCGTGACTCTGTGGTCCTGCCGGGGAGGCAGTCACCGCGTGCAGATTTACCCGTAGAAATAGCATGGAATGGCCTGGCTATTGGGCAAATCATTTGTTTCTTTGCTCGTTGGGTTGATGTTTTTAAATGTTATGTTTTTTTTTTCTAACGCATTTGCGCTGATGAGGGTGCCTTTACTGGACATACGCGACCGTTCCACGGCCTTAAGGGGACCCCTGAAGGGTCCCCTCAAATTTCTATTGTAATCTACGTACGAGCGGCACTCTTGCGAGAGAGAGAACTACCGCATGACTTAGTTTCTGTCCCACCTGTCCGTCTCTCAGTGTACCTGTCACTGTCGTCGTTTCTGTGTCAATACAAAAGTTGTGCACCTGCACCACCAAACCATCCTTCTGGTCTTTCTGTCTCTTCTTTCCGCCTGCCCCTCTCTCTCTCTCTCTGGCACCTCTCTGCCCTTCCTTCGGCGCTCGTGCCACACTCTCAACAGCGCACAGCGCGTGGCCAGCACGCGCGGGCGTTTCTCTAACGCCTTAGTGTTTTGACTTTCAGGGGCAAGGCGACGCAAGCGAAACGGGCCAGCCGGCAGACCTTATGGACGGTGCTACCCAGGACTTCGCGGGCTACCGGTCTCGTCCACGGGGCGTCGAGGGGCACCAGGCGACAGACGGCGTCGCTCCCTCGCAGGTGGCACGCACGTCGGCGGTTCTCGTCTCCACGATCAGCAAAGGGTCAGTGGGGCACCGGCAGGAGGGACAGGGGCCGCGGGACGGACAGCCCTGGCAGCTCGCGGAAACGTTCACCTCGCGGCTTCCCGAGAGCACGCGCGTCGTCACGTCGGTACGGGAGCGCGGCGGCACAGACGCCGTACTGGCATCCGCGATGGAAAACGTGGAGCGGTTGCTCGGTACGCGCACGTGGGCTTCCTGGCAGTGGCGGTCCTCCGAGAGCGGGAGCCCCTCCACGGAACCAACCGCGTCGCAGTCACCGTTTTATCAGGGATTAATTGATCAAGGTACCGGCCCACAAGACCGGTTAGAGACAATGTGGACGGTGAGGCGGCAGGAACGTAGCCCGTCGCCCCTACCGCCCTCGGCGCTGGCGGCACGGGGGGTTGCGGAGAGGGACTCCTCGCTCAAAGGTGCTGGAGAGGTCGTCGGCACCGTTCGCGAAGCGCCCGTCACTGTCGGGAAGCTTCACGGAGCGGTTCCGGGGGACCTTGCCGTGCTGTCAGACGCCAGCATCGATCAACGACTGAGTATGCTGTCTCCGTCCGGCGAGGAGCCACCCGAGGTTCAGGTGGTGGAACACGAGGCGCTGACGGCCGTCGAGCCGCTAAGCCTGGTCTCGTCGAGAGTCGTGGAGGATTCAGACGTCAGCAAGACCATCGAGCTCAAGTTCCAGGAGAAGGTCCAGGTGGTGCACTACTCGTTCGAGCTCCCCTCCTTCGCGGAGTTTGGCCAGGAAGCTCCCGGGGAGTTTGAGGAGGCAGAGAGCTTCTCGAAGGAAGAAGCGACGGGCGTCCAAGCCGGTGCCGGCACGACCAGTGTCGGTCAGGAATGGCTGAGGGGGGCCTCTACATCTGTCGCAGACAGGTTTGGGGACGACGTTTCGACGTGGCGCCAAGGCGTCGATGACGAATTGGTAGTCAGAGGTTTCGGAATTGGAAAGACTAGTCAAAAAGACGGTGTACAGAGATTAAACGTTCAAGAGACTGAAAAAGCGACCAGGGAGAAGGTGCCGGCTGGGGAGGAAGTCGAGACAAAGGCTCTCGCTGACCTTGAAACTGTCGAGCCTCCTCCCCGGGGCAAGAAGAAGAAAGGGACGGATGACGAGGAGAGTGGCGTGTTCGGCTCGATTGGCTCTAGTCCGAGGGAGCCTTCTTTCGAAACCTTCTCGGGTCGCCTCGCAGCAGTGGACACCCCACCAGCATTGCCAGTACGGAAACATAAACACAAACATGCGGGCCACAGCACAGATGATGTGTTTAAACAAATCGAGCGGCAGTTTGCATTACCTTTGGGGGGGAAGACCATGTCTAAAGGAGATGTCGAACACTTTGTTACCGGTCCATCAGAAAAACAGTACGATGTCAGTTTGCTCTTTGCTAAAGGTCTTGCGGGAGCTCCTGAACAAAAAACGGGAGCTGGCGAAAGGCCTGAAACAACCCCAGAGATGCAGCAGGGCATGCAACCTGAATCAGAACTGGACGGCGAATCTGTAGCCACCACCATTGTCTATAAGATAACGTCTACCAGTTCCGATTCGCAGTCCGTTCCCGACGATACCTTTGTTGACGTGCAAGTTTCACGTCTGAATTTCCCACAGTCAGCAGACGGTTCCAGCTTCTTTACTGGCAAACTCAAGCCTTCTTCACCTGCTGAAACACTGACTAAACAGTCTGAGGGTAAACCGGTTCCTGGAGAGCATCAGCCTCAAGATCGTGACCTTGACAGGCTACGCCATGAGAAAGACCACGTGCCTAGCGGTCTGCAAGAAGGTACAGAGCCAGGGAAAGCGTCTCAACGCAAGAAAAAGAAGGGCAAAAAAGACGTTGATCCCATTCGGGCCGCCCCGGAGGAAACCATTTCCAAGCAAGAAGGAGAGAAGAAATTGGGAGACCAGACGGATCAGACGGCTGATCCAGCGACGCTCTCAGTGGACACTAAGGAGCCAAGCCGCGAGACGACCCCAGGGTCCGGAACAGAGAAACTGGACAAAGAAAAAACCGGTGGCTTCCTCAAAGGCATCAAGACTGCCGTTAAAAAAGGAAAGAAGATTGCGGTGCAGCTCCTTCATACCAGCAACCGCGACACAGACAGGCACCCCAGGACGAGCGAGAGCGAGGGCCATCCTGACGTGGAAGACCAAGAGCAAGCTCCTGATCCCAGTGTAGCATCAAAACATGCTGCCGGGAAACTGAAGAAAAAGAAGAAGAAAAAGAAGCATGTGAAGGAAGGGCCACATCTTGTCACATCTGTCGAAGGAGAGACTGACGAAGATCCCGATCTCGCATCGGTTCCAAAAGAGTACCCCAAGCAGCTGCTTCCCGGAGAGCGTGAAAATGGATCGCTCCCAGGCGAGAAAAAGCCGGCAGACAGTGAAACAGAGAGGCATCTTTCCAGAACTGTGATTAGCACGGTTACAACAGACCTGCTTCCGGACGACAAGACCAGAAAGACTCCGCAGGACCTCATTATGGCTACACCAGTTGGTGCGACTGTCCCTTATAGCATTGGATTCTTCGAAGGGTCAGGAAAGCTGCCAGGAGAGAGCACGGTTCAGTTGACTGCCCAAGAAACACCAAGCAAGGACCCTTCCACACCAGAGCTCCTGGAGAAGCCTAGTAGAAAGGAGTACCCACGCGGTATGTCTCCTCAGGCTCTGCCTTTGGGGACGACAACAGAGCAGACACCAAAGAGTGAACTCTCACAAGGTGACGCAGCAGATCACGTCAACTTGTCAGTAACAGATCAAAGCAGTCTGCTTCGGCATTTCAAGGTGGATGAGCCCACTCCAAGCATGTCAGCAGGTGTAAACTTCCCATCTTGGGAAGGGCCAATCACGAAGCACACAGTTTCAACAGTGGTTTCTATTGAGGAAGCTCGCAAGACAATCTTTACAGGTGATAAAGAACCTACCAAAGTTACATCATATAGCTTAGAACCAGAAAAAGACCATGGACAGCCAACAGAACTAGGGTTACTGGAGGTTCAAGAGACTATGCTACCCAAAAAGGCGGATGAGGATGTTGCTCTTGAGAGGGATGCCCCTACTCTCGTAAGCGGTTCTCTGACTTCTGATGTGCCAGGGGCTACTTCTGGCACAAACAATCTTCACCCCCTTTCCCAGGTTGAGAGGGCAGTGCCTCTGAAAGATTCTAGGGTTGTTACCCTGGAACTACTCGAGGACTGGGAGCTAGGACCCGAGCAGCCTGGAGGCTCTCCACAAGCAACTCCAAGTCCTCGCACTGAAGGAGACCAAGTAGTGAGCCAAGAGGCGCCGACAGAAAAAAAGAAACAGAAGCCTGGGAAAAGCAAGACAATGCACATCAGCAATGATGAAGCACTTGTGCCTCTGGCATCTGAACCCCAGGATGTAAAAGACACGCATCCAGTGTATGATCGTATGGTCCTTCAGGATGTTGTCAAGAAGACCACCTATCTGAGAGACCGAGCAGAGCATGTGATGGACAAACCTGAAGAGTCCTCGGAAGAGCCCGTATTCCTGAAGATAAAGACAAAAAAGCCAAAAGGAAAGGGTGTGGACAGTGTGGAATCAGTTGCACCTCTTCCAGTTGACCAGGTGGTTACCAAGCACACACTCATTGTAGACTCCATTCAGGTGCTTGAAAAGCCTGATGTCAAGGCTGTACCTGAGGGTAGTGACCAAGAGAAAAGTCCACTAAACCAAGTTGTGGCAGGAGATCCAAAGGTACTGAGCTCTGACGAACCACTTAGTGAGCAGCCTGTAGATGAGCATGAAGCAACTGCTGTAAGCGTGTTTGAAAGAGATCCGAAGGGCGATCCCCAAGACCCATCTCAAAGACCTGACTCCCTCAAGAAAAATAAAAAGAAGCCAAAAGGAAAGACTTCTGGTGATGAGCCAACTGACAAGGTTGTCACCAAGCACACAATCATCGAAGACTCGGTTCAGGTGCTCGAGAAGCCTGAGAGTGTTTTCAAAGAAAGGAGCACATTCGATCAAGTTATGTCGGAAGAGCCAAGTGCACCAGGTCATAAGGAAACTCCCACTATTTCTGCCACTGAGCTGCCCACAAATATGCGTGAAGGGGTTCCAGTTAGCACGGCTTACACCGACGAAACAAAGAAACCCCAAGAACCTTTTCAGAAACCTGAATCTCTCAAGAAAAAGGGAAAGAAACCAAAGGGAAAGGCTCCAGGTGTAGAGGAAGCCTTTACACCTCTTCAAACTGGTGAAGTTGTCACCAGGCACACTCACATCACGGACTCAGTCTTGGTGCTTGAGAAACTAGATATTAAGGATTTGTCTGAGGACATAGACACAGAAAAGAGTCCAGTTGACCGAGTTCTGGCAGGCAAATCAAAGGCACCAAGCCATGAAAAAACTTCCAGTGTCCCTTTTGCTGCACTGCCTACAGATACCCAAGGAGAAACTCCATTAAGCGTTCCCGACAGCATCGTAAAGGACAAGCCCGAAGAGTTATCTCAGGAACCCATATTCCTGAAGATGAAAATAAAGAAACCCAAAGTGAAGAGTCCAGGGGGTGAGGGAGGCACACCTGTCACAACTGACATGGTGGTTGCCAAGCACATTGTTATTCAGGACCCTGTTCAGCACCCTGAGATGCCTGAGGACATTGGCAGAGACAACAGCTCATTCGACCAAGTTCTGGCAGGAGGGTCAAAGGTACCAAGCCATGAAGGAACTCCCACCATACCTTCCACTGTGCAGCTTACAGATATTCAAGAACATGCTCCAGGCAGCAAGGTGGAAGATGATGTAAAGGATGAGCCTGAACCTGTGTTCCTGAAGATGAAGGTGAAGAAACCCAAAGGAAAGATTCCAGGTGATGCAGAAACCACCACATCTCTTCCAACTGATCAGGTGGCGGACAAGCATACTCCCTTTGTTGTCCCACTCCTTGAGAAGCCTGACACCACATGTTTACCTGAGGATATCAGCAAAGGCAAGGATTCAATAGATGAAGATGTGACATGCGAGCCAAAGCTACCGGGTCATGAAGAAACTCTCACCATCCCTGCCACTAAGTTGCCAACAGATATTGACAAAGTGACTCCAGTACGCACACTTGACAGTAACAGAACCGACAAGGCCAAGGAGCCATCTCTAGAATCTGAATCTCCAAAGAAGGGAAAGGAACCAGAAGCAGCGACTCCGAGTGATAGAGCTGTCACACCTTCCTCAACTGACCAGGTAGTGACTAAGCACACCCTCATTGTCGACCATATACGAATGACTGAAATACCTGATGACAAGGACTTTCCAAGGGATGCTGGCCAGGGTATCAGTCCTTTCAGCCAGCTTGTTTCTGAAATGGTCAAAGCCCCAAGCAGGGAGGGTAGCCCTGGTGTTTCAGCTGGAGAAAAACTTGGAGATGTTAGTGAAGGTGCCCCTGTGACTCTGATGGAAGAAGACAAAGTAGACAAACCAGAGGTGTCATCCGGTGATCTTGGATTCCAGAAGACGAAAGCAAAGAAGGGTGTGGTTGTAGATGAGTTTAAAGATGCTCTATCTCCTCCAGCAGATCACACCAGGACCATTCACGTTGTAGATCATGTCCAAGTACTTAAAAAACCAGATGCCAAAGATATGCCAAAGAACATGGGAGAAGAGGCCAGTGCTGTAAACCTGCTTATGTTTGACAGTGCCAAGACACCAGACAGAGAGACTAGCCCTGGTGTTGCCAGTGGTGAGCTGCCTAGAGATGTACAAGAAAGTACCCCCCTAACTGTGACTGAAAAAGATAAGCAACAGGAACAGCCTGAATCAAAGAAGAAAAAGAAAACAAAAAAGCAGAAAGGCAGGAGTTTGGAAAATGCTGAAAATTCCATGTCCCTTCCTTCCCATGAAGACAAAGACAAAAGTGATAAGGAGAAGCCTTCCTGGCTAGGAAAAATCATTTCCACTGCCAAAAGCATCCTTTCTGGGGATTCTTCCAGCGAACACACAATGACAACCGATGATGATGGAACTAGAACCAAGGAGGATAAAACACAACGCCCATCTGATGTTTCTAAATCCCAGAAAAAAAAGAAAACCAGAAAACAAAAGGAAAAGACTCGAGATGACGTTGAAACTGCAGCACCTCTTCTGACAGACCAAGACCAACCCAACTCTGTGCATTTCCCAGAGCTTGAAATGCCTGATAGGAAGGGTGTGCCACAAGATGTGAGCAAAGCAGTCTATCCTTCTGACCCACTCATTTCTGGGGCTCAGAAAACCCCAGGCAAAGAGGATAGCCCTGGTGTTTTTGCTGGTGAACCACCTGTCTATGAGGGTATTCCTCTTGCTGAGCCTGAGGAGGTAGAGAAACTACAAGAGCCATCAGAGATATTTGAACCCCAGAAAACGAAGGAGCCAAAGGGGAAGACTGAAGGGGATGTCAATGCTACAATCTCTTTTCCACATGACAAAGACAAAACTATGGCTGTTCACTTTGTTGATCATGTTGAAATGCTTGAAAATCCTGTTGATAAAGGCCTGCCACAGGACACAGACAAACGAGGCAGTCCTTCCAGCAAACCTGTTTCTGATTCGGTGACAGTCCCAAGTAGAGAGGTTAGTCCAGGAGTTTCTGCTGGTGAACCACTTCAAGATGTTTGCGAAAGTACTCCTCCGATTGTCACTGAAGATAACAAGACCGCCAAACAACAAGAACCACTTGAGAAGTCAGAATCCAAGAAGAAAAAGAAAACAAAGCAAAAAAAGGATGTTCAGGCTGATTCACCTCTTCTGACTGATGAAGATAAAATCAGGACTACATATGTTCCTGACCATGCCCAAGTACTTGAAAGTTCTGATGACAAAGGTATCCCAGATGATGGAGGCAAAGCAGTCAGTCCATTAGACCAACTTGTTCCTGAGATGGCAAGGACACCAAGCAGAGAGGCTAGCCCAGGTGTTTCTGCTGGTGAACCTCTTGGAGGTTTCCATGAGGGCACCCCTATCACTGCGACAGAAAAAGATGCAGGCAAACCACAGGAGCCATCTAAGGATCCTGAAGCCCAAAATAAAAAGATGGCAGAGGAGCAAACAAGAAAAACCCCAAGGTATGCTGAGACTGCTACGTCTCACCCTGCTGAAAAAGACCATATTTGGACTTTCCACATTTTTGACCATGTTCAAGTGATTGAAGGGCCTGATGGCAAAGGCCTACAGCAGGATCCAGGCAAAGACACCAGTCCTTTCAACAAACTTGTTTCTGGGATGGTAAAGACCCCAAGCAGAGAGGGTAGCCCTGGCATTTCTGCTGGCGAACCACTTAGAGATTTCTGTGAAGATATTCCATTGACTGGAAATGACAAGGCAGACAAACCACAAGAGCTATCTAAGGAGCCTGAATCCCAGGAGAACAAGGAACCAGAAGAATCTAAAAGAAAAAATCTAGACAATGTTGATTCTGCCATGTCTTTACCAAGCACCCAAGACCAGGCAGGAACTGTCTACATTCTTGAAGATGTCCAACTACTTGGAAGGCCTGATAGAAAAGATTTGCCACAGGATACATCCAAAGGCACCAGTCCTTTCGACCAATTTGTTTCTGAGATGGTAAAGACCCCAAGTAGAGAGACTAGCCCGGGTGTTTCTGCTGGTGAACCACTTAGAGATGTCTATGAAGGTATTTCTGTGACTGAAAATCTAGCAGACAAGCCACAAGGTCCATTCAAAGAGCCTGAATCCCAGAAGGCTAAGATAATGGCAAGGGCAACAACAAAACCTCAAGAAGATACTAAACCTTCTATGTTTCTTCCAAGCAACCAGGATTACACCACGAATATCAACATTGTTGAACACGTCGAAGTGCTTGGAAGCTCTGATGAAAAAGGTTTTCCACATGATATGAGCAAAGAAATGAGTCCTTACGACAAACTCGTATCCGAGATGGTTGACACCTCAGCCAGAGAGAGCAGTCCTGGTGTGTCAACTGATGAAATACTTAGAAATACACATGAGGGTACTCCTGTGAGCTTGGAAGAAAGCAAGGAGCAAATGCAACTACAACCTGATGACCCTGCATTGAAGAAAAAGAAGAAATCAAAAAAGCAAAAACAAATGACTCTCAAGAACGATGAGCCTGAACAAGACAAAGGCAAAAAGGAGAAGGAAACCTGGTTAGGAAAAATCATCTCCACAGCCAAGCACATTATTTCTGGGGATTCTACTGAATCTTCAACACTAATCACTGAGGACAGGACTGGAAATGACGACAAACAGGATGCTCCGTACAAGGAGCCATCTTCAAAAAAGAAATCAAAGAAGTCTAAAAAACAAAAGTCTAAGGCACAGCCTGATGAAAAGACTGAACCACCACATGAGAAAGCAGACATTACACCTGTCCCAATGAATGTGGGCAAACCAGCCTCTTCTTTCGATTTACTGGTTTCAGACAAGGTCAAGACCCCAAGCCGAGAAGGTATTCCCACCACCTTGGTTACAGAAGACAAGGTGACAAAACCAGAAGAGCAGTGGGAGGTACCTGAATTGCACAAGAAAACGTTTACCAAAAAACCAAAGGAAAGGACTCCAGATGACAAGGAGACTGTGGCTCCTCTTCCCACAGATGAGGACAAGATCAAGGGTGTGGTCACCTTGGACCATGTTCAGGTCATTGCGACAACAGATTTCATTCCTGTCCCAGAGGATGTGCACAACCCTGCCAGTCCTTTCGATTTGTCAATCTCTGACAAGGCCAAGACCCCAAGACGAGAAGGTACTCCCACCACCTTGGATACAGAAGACAATGTGACAAAACCGGAAGAGCTGTGGGAAGAACCTGAATTGCACAAACAAATTAAGACAAAACAACCAAGGGGAGGGACTCCAGATGATAAGAAGGCTGTGGCTTTTCCTCCCACAGATGAAGACAAGATCAAGGGTGCAGTCATCTTGGACCATGTCCAGATCACTGAGAAGACGGATATTACACCTGTCCCAGAAGATGTGGGCAAGCCAGCCAGTCCTTTTGATTTACCTGTCTCAGACAAGGCCAAGACCCCAAGCCGAGAAGGTACTCCCATCACCTTGGTACAGATGACAAGGTGGCAAAACCAGAAGAGTCAGAAATACACAAGAGAAAGAAGACGAAAAAACCAAAGGGAAAGACTCCGGATGACCAGGAGGAACTGGCTCCTCTTCCCACAGACGAAAACAAGATCAAGGGTGCAGTAGTCTTGGACCATGTGCAGACTGTTGATAGATCAGATATGTCACTTCTCCCCGAAGATGTGAGCAAGCCAGCCAGTCCTTTTGATTTACCTGTCTCCGACGAGGCAAAGACCCCAAGCCGAGAAGATGCTCCCATCACCTTGGGGTACAGAAGACATGGTGACAAAACCAGTAGAGCTATCAGAAGAGCCAGAATTACACAAGGGAAAGAAGACAAAAAAAACAAAGAAAAAGATTCCAGATGACAAGGAGGAAGTGCCTTCTCTTCCCATAGATGAAGACAAGGTCAAGGGTGCAGTCATCTTGGACCATGTCCAGATTATTGAGAAGATGAACATTACACCTGTCCCAGAAGATCTGGGCAAGCCAGCCAGTCCTTTTGATTTATCTGTCTCAGACAAGGCCAAGACCCCAAGCCGAGAAGGTACTCCCATCACCTTGGTTACAGATGACAAGGTGGCAAAACCAGAAGAGCCAGAATTACACAAGGGAAAGAAGACAAAAAAAACAAAGGGAAAGACTCCAGATGACCAGGAGGAAGAGGCTTCTCTTCCCACAGATGAAGGCAAGGTCAAGGGTGCAGTCATCTTGGACCATGTGCTGATCATTCAGAAGATGGACATTACTCCTGTCCCAGAAGATGTTGACAAGCCAACCAGTCCTTTTGCTTTACCTGTATCAGACAAGGCCGAGACCTCAAGCCGAGAAGGTACTCCCACCACCTTGGTTACAGATGACAGGGCGACAAAACCAGAAGAGCAATCTCAAGAGCCGGAATTACACAAGAGAAAGAAGATAAAAAAACCACAGGGAAAGACTCCAGATGACCAGGTGGCAGTGGCTCCTCTTCCCACAGATGAAGACAAGATCAAGGGATGGTCTTCTTGGACAATGTCCAGATCATTGAGAAAGTTAACATCACACCTGTCCCAGAAAATGGGGGCAAGCCAGTCAGTCCTTTTGATTTACCAGTCTCGGACAAGGCAAAGACCCCAAGCCGAGAAGGTACTCCGGTCTCCTTGGTTACAGATGGCAAGGTGACAAAACCAGAAGAGTCAGAAATACACAAAAAAAAGAAAACGAAAAAACCAAGGGGAAAAACTTCAGATGACCAGGAGAAACTGGCTCCTCTTCCTACTGATGAAGACAAGCTCAAGGGTGCAGTAATCTTGGACCATGTCCAGACTGTTGAGAAATCAGACATCACACCTGTCCCAGAGGATATGAGCAAGCCAGCCAGTCCTTTTGATTCACCTGTCTCAGACAAAGCCAAGACCCCAAGCCGAGAAGGTGCTCCATTCACCTTGGATACAGAAGACAAGGTGACAAAACCAGTAGAGCCATTAGAAGAGCCAGAATTACGCAACAGAAAGATGACAAAAAAAATAAAGGGAACGACTCGAGATGACCAAGAGGAAGTGGCTCGTCTTCCCACAGATGAAGACAAGATCAAGGATGCAGTAATCTCGGACAATGTCCAGATCATTGAGAAGATGGACGTTACACCTGTCCCAGAAGATGTGGGCAAGGCAGCTGGTCCTTTTGATTTACTTGTCTCAGACAAGGCCAAGACCCCGAGTCGAGAAGGTACTCCCACCACCTTGGTTACAGATGACAAGGTGACAAAACCAGAAGAGCCATTTGAAGAGCCAGAATTACACAAGACAAAGAAGACCAAAAAACCAGAAGGAAAGTCTCCAGATGACCAGGAGGCAGTGGCTCCTCTTCCCACAGATGAAGACAAGATCAAGGGGGCCGTCATCTTGGACCATGTCCAGATCATTGAGAGAGCGAACATCACACCTGTCCCAGAAGATGTGGGCAAGTCAGCCATTCCTTTTGATTTACCTGTCTCCGACAGGGCAAAGACCCCATGCCGGGAGGGCACTCCCATCACCTTGGTTACAGATGAGAAGATGACAGAACCAGAAGAGGCAGAATTACACAAGAAAATGATGACAAAAAAACAAAAGGGGGAGACTCCAGATGACCAGGAGGAAGTGGCTCATCTTCCCACAGATGAAGACAAGATCAAGGATGCAGTGACCTTGGACCATGTCCAGATCGGTGAGAAATCGGACATCACACCTGTCCCAGAAAATGTGTGCAAGCCAGCCAGTCTTTCTGATTTAGTTTGTCTCAGACAAGGCACATACCAAAAGCCGAGAAGGTACTCCCATCACCTTGGTCACAGAAGACAACATGACAAAAGCAGAAGAGTCACCTGAAGAGCCAGAATTACACAAGACAAAGAAGACCAAAAAATCAAAAGGAAAGTCTCCGGATGAACAGGAGGCAGTGGCTCCTCTTCCCACAAATGAGGACAAGATTAAGGGGTCAGTCATCTTGGACCATGTCCAGATCATTGAGAAAGAGGACATCACATATGTTCCAGAAGATGTGGACAAGCCAGCCAGTCCTTTCGCTTCACTGGTCTCAGACAAGGCCAAGATTCCAAGCCAAGAAGGTACTCCCACCACCTTGGTTACAGAAGGCAAGGTGACAAAACCATTAGAACTGTGGGAAGGACCTGAATTCCACAAGAAAGAGAAGACAAAACAACGAAAGGAAAAAACTCCGGATGACCAGGAAACAGTGGCTCCTCTTCCCACAGATGAAGACAAAATCAAGAGTGCAGTCACCTTGGACCATGTCCAGATCATTGAGAAGACAGACATTACACCTGTCCCGGAAGATGTGGGCAAGCCTGCCCGTCCTTTCGATTTACTGGTCTCAGGCAAGGCCAAGACCCCAAGCCGAGAAGGTTCTCCCACCACCTTAGTTACAGAAGGCAAGGTGACAAAACCAGAAGATCTGGGGGAAGAACCTGAGTTGCACAAGAAAAAGAAGACAAAACAACCAAAGGAAAAGACTCCAGATGACAAGGAGTCAGTGGCTCCTCTTCCCACAGATGAAGAAAAGATCAAGGATGCAGTGACCTCGGACCATGTCCAGATCGGTCGGAAATCAGACATCACACCTGTCCCAGAAAATGTGTGCAAGCCAGCCAGTCTTTCTGATTTAGTTGTCTCAGACAAGGCACATACCAAAAGCCGAGAAGGTACTCCCATCACCTTGGTCACAGAAGACAACATGACAAAAGCAGAAGAGTCACCTGAAGAGCCAGAATTACACAAGACAAAGAAGACCAAAAAATCAAAAGGAAAGTCTCCGGATGAACAGGAGGCAGTGGCTCCTCTTCCCACAGATGAGGACAAGATCAAGGGGTCAGTCATCTTGGACCATGTCCAGATCATTGAGAAAGAGGACATCACATATGTCCCAGAAGATGTGGACAAGCCAGCCAGTCCTTTCGCTTCACTGGTCTCAGACAAGGCCAAGATTCCAAGCCAAGAAGGTACTCCCACCACCTTGGTTACAGAAGGCAAGGTGACAAAACCATTAGAACTGTGGGAAGGACCTGAATTCCACAAGAAAGAGAAGACAAAACAACGAAAGGAAAAAACTCCGGATGACCAGGAAACAGTGGCTCCTCTTCCCACAGATGAAGACAAAATCAAGAGTGCAGTCACCTTGGACCATGTCCAGATCATTGAGAAGACAGACATTACACCTGTCCCGGAAGATGTGGGCAAGCCTGCCCGTCCTTTCGATTTACTGGTCTCAGGCAAGGCCAAGACCCCAAGCCGAGAAGGTTCTCCCACCACCTTGGTTACAGAAGGCAAGGTGACAAAACCAGAAGATCTGGGGGAAGAACCTGAGTGGCACAAGAAAAAGAAGACAAAACAACCAAAGGAAAAGACTCCAGATGACAAGGAGTCAGTGGCTCCTCTTCCCACAGATGAAGAAAAGATCAAGGGTGCAGTCATCTTTGACCACGTTCAGATCATTGAGAAGATGGACATTACACCTGTTCCGGAAGATGTGGGCAAGCCAGCCAGCCCTTTCGAATTCACCAATCTCGGACAATCTCAGGGCTTCAAACGAAGAAGGTACTCCCATCAGCTTGGTTACAAAATACATGGTGACGAAACCAGAAGAGCCATCGGAACCAGAATTGCACAAGAAAAGGAAGACGAAAAAACTAAAGGGAAAGAGTCCAGATGACCAGGAGGCTGAGGCTCCTCTTCCCTCAGATGAAGACAAGGTGAAGGGCACAGTAATCTTGGACCATGTCCAGATCATTGAGAAAACGGACGTCGCATTTCTTCCAGAAGATGTGGGCAAGCCAGCCAGTCCTTTTGGTTTACCGGTCCCAGACAAGGCCAAGACCCCAAGCCGAGAAGGTACTCCGATCACCTTGGATGCAGAAGACAAGGCGACAAAACCGGTAGACCCATCAGAAGAGCCAGAATTACACAAGAGAAAGAAGACAAAAAAGCCGAAAGGAAGGACCCCGTATGACCAGGAGGCAGTAGCTCCTCTTCTCACGGATGAAGACAAGATCAAGGAGGCAGTCATGTTGGACCATGTCCAGCTAATTGAGAAAGCGGACATCGCACCTTTCCCAGAAGACGTGGGCAAGCCAGCCAGTCCTTTTGATTTACCTGTCTCAGACAAGGCAAAGACCCCAAGCCGAGAAGTTAGTCCTATCACCTTGGTTACAGATGACAAGGAGACAAAACCAGAAGAGCCATCGGAAGAGCCAAAATTACACAAGAAAAAGAAGACGAAAAAACCAAAGGGAAAAACTCCAGATGACCAGGAGGAAGTGGCTCCTCTTCCCACAGATGAAGATCAAATCAAGGGGTCAATCACGTTGGACTATATCCAGGTGATTGAGAAAACGGACGACACATTTATTCCAGAAGAAGTAGGCAAGCCTGCCAGTCTTTCCGATTTACCAGTCTCTGACAAGGCAAAGATCCCAATTCAACAAGGTACTCCCATCACCTCGGTTACAGATGACAAGGTGACAAGACCTGAAGAACCAGAATTACACAAGAGAAAGAAGACAAAAAAGCCAAAGGGAAGGACCCCAGATGACCAGGAGGCAGTGGCTCCACTTCTCACAGATGAAGATCAAATCAAGGGGGCAGTCATCTTGGACCATGTCCAGCTAATTGAGAAACCGGACGTCACACCTATCCCAGAAGATGTGGGCAAGCCAGACAGTCCTGTCTCAGACAAGGCAAAAACCTCAAGCCAAGAAGGTAGTCCCATCACCTTGGTTACAGATGACAAGGTGACAAAACCAGAAGAGCCATCGGAAGAGCTAGAATTACGCAAGAGAAGGAAGACGAAAAAACCAAAGAGAAAGACTTCAGATGACCAGGAGGCAGTGGCTCTTCTTCCCACAGATGAAGACAAAATCAAGGGTGCAGTAATCTTGGACCATATCCAGACCTTTGAGAAATTGGACATTGCACCTATCACAGATGTGGGCAAGCCAGCCAATCCTTTTGATTTACCTGTCTCAGACAAGGCCGAGACCCCAAGCCGAGAAAGTACTCCCATCACCTGGGTTACAGAAGATAAACCGAAGGCGAAAAAACCAAAGAGAAGGACTCCAGATGACCAGGATGCAGTGGCTCCTCTTGCCACAGATGAAGCCAAAATCAAGGGTGCAGTCATCTTAGACCATATTCAGATCACTGAAAAAATGGACATCACACCTGTCCCAGAAGATGTGGGTAAGCCAGCCAGTCCTTTCGATTCGCTTGTCTCAGACAATGCCAAGGCCTCAAGCCAAGAAGGTTCTCCCACCACCTTGGTTACAGAAGGCAAGGTGACAAAACCAGAAGAACTGTGGGAAGAACCTGAATTGCACAAGAAAGAGAAGACAAAACAACGAAAGAAAAAAACTCCAGATGACCAGGAAGCAGTGGCTCCTCTTCCCACAGATGAAGACAAGATCAAGGGTGCCTTAATTTCGGACCATGTCCAGGTCCTTGAGAAAACGGACATTACACCCTTACTAGAAGATGTGGACAAGCCAGCCAGATCTTTCGATTCACCGGTCTCAGGCAAGGCCACGACCCCAAGCCAACAAAGTTCTCCCACCACCTTGGTTACAGAAGGCAAGGTGACAAAAACAAAAGAGCTGTGGGAAGAACCTGAATTGCACAAGAAAGAGAAGACAAAACAACGAAAAGAAAAAAACTCCAGATGACCAGGAAGCAGTGGCTCCTCTTCCCACAGATGAAGACAAGATCAAGGGTGCCGTAATTTCGGACCATGTCCAGGTCCTTGAGAAAACGGACATTACACCCTTACTAGAAGACGTGGACAAGCCAGCCAGATCTTTCGATTCACCGGTCTCAGGCAAGGCCACGACCCCAACCCAACAAAGTTCTCCCACCACCTTGGTTACAGAAGGCAAGGTGACAAAAACAAAAGAGCTGTGGGAAGAACCTGAAGTGCACAAGAAAGAGAAGACAAAACAACGAAAGGAAAAAACTCCAGATGACCAGGAAGCGGTGGCTCCTCTTCCCACAGATGAAGACAAAATCAAGGGTGCAGTCACTTTGGACCATGTCCAGATCATTGAGAAGACAGACATTACACCTGTCCCGGAAGATGTGGGCAAGCCTGCCCGTCCTTTTGATTCACTCGTCTCAGGCAAGGCCAAGACCCTAAGCCGAGAAGGTTCTCCCACCACCTTGGTTACAGAAGGCAAGGTGACAAAACCAGAAGATCTGTGGGAAGAACCTGAGTTGCACAAGAAAAAGAAAACAAAACAACCAAAGGGAAGGACTCCAGATGACAAGGAGGCAGTGGCTCCGCTTCCCACAGATGAAGACAAGGTCAAAAGCGCAGTCATCTTTGACTATGTGCAGATCACTGAGAAGATGGACATTACACCTGTTCCGGAAGATGGGGGCAAGCCAGCCAGTCCTTTTGGTTTACCGGTCCCAGACAAGGCCAAGATCCCAAGCCGAGAAGGTACTCCGATCACCATGGATACAGAAGACAAGGCGACAAAACTTGTAGAGCCATCAGAAGAGCCAGAATTACACAAGAGAAAGAAGACAAAAAAGCCAAGGGGAAGGACCCCGGATGACCAGGAGGCAGTAGCTCCTTTTTTCACAGATGAAGACAAGATCAAGGAGGCAGTCATGTTGGACCGTATCCACGTAATTGAGAAAGCGGACATCACACCTGTCCCAGAAGATGTGGGCAAGCCAGCCAGTCCTTTTGATTCACCTGTCTCAGACAAGGCGAAGACACCAAGCCGGGAAGGTAGTCCTATCACCTTGGTTACAGATGACAAAGAGACAAAACCAGAAGAGCCATCGGAAGAGCCAAAATTGCACAAGAAAAAGAAGAAAAAGCCAAAGGGAAAAACTCCAGATGACCAGAAGGAAGTGGCTTCTCTTCCCACAGATGAAGACACGATCAAGGGGGCAGTCATCTTTGACCATGTCCAGCTAATTAAGAAAGTGGACGTCACACCTGTCCCAAAAGATGTGGGCAAGCCAGACAGTCCTTTTGATTTACCTGTCTCAGACAAGGCAAAAACCCCAAGCCAAGAAGGTAGTCCCATCACCTTGGTTACAGATGACAAGGTGACAAAACCAGAAAAGCCATCAGAAGAGCTAGAATTACACAAGAGAAAGAAGACAAAAAAACCAAAGAGAAAGACATCAGATGACCAGGAGGGAGTGGCTCCTCTTCCCACGGATGAAGACAAGATCAAGGGGGCAGTAATCTTGGACCATGTCCAGACCATTGAGAAATCGGACATCACACATGTCGCAGAAGATGTGGCCAAGCCAGCCACTCCTTTTGATTTACCTGTCTCAGAAAAGGTCAAGACCTTAAGCCGAGAAGGTACTCCCATCAGCAACACCTTGGTTACAGAAGACAAGGTGACAGAAGTGGAAGAGTCATCTGAAGAGCCAGAATCACACAAGAGAAAGAAGACAGAAAAACCAAAGGGAATAACCCCAGATGACCAGGCATCAGTGGCTCCTCTTCCCACAGATGAAGACAAGATCAAGGATGCAGTAGTCCTTGACCAAATACATATCATTGAGAAAGTGGACATTGCACTTAACCCAGAAGATGTGGGCAAGCCATCAAGTCCTTTTGATTCACCTGTCTCAGACAAAGCCAAGACCCCAAGCCGAGAAGGTGCTCCATTCACCTTGGATACAGAAGACAAGGTGACGAAACCAGTAGAGCCATCAGAAGAGCCAGAGTTACGCAAGAGAAAGAAGACAAAAAGAACAAAGGGAAAGACTCTAGATGACCAGGAGGAAGTGGCTCCTCTTCCCACAGATGAAGACAAGATCAAGGGTACAGTAATTGTGGATCGTGTCCAGACCATAGAGAGATCGGACATTGCACCTCTCACAGAAGATGTGGGCAAGCCAGCCAGTCCTTTTGATTTACCTGTCTCAGACAAGGCCAAGACCCCAAGCCGAGAAGGTACTCCCATCATCTTGGTTACAGAAGACAAGGTGACAAAAGCCGAAGAGCCATCTGAAGTGCCAGAGTTACACAAGAAAAAGAAGACCAAAAAACCAAAGGGAAAGGCTCCAGATGACCAGGAAGCAGTGGCTCTGCTTTCCACAGATGAAGACAAAATCAAGGGTACTGTCATCTTGGACCATGTCCAGGTCATTGAGCAAACAGATGTCATTGCTGTAGTAGAGGATGCAGGCAAGCCAGCCAGTCCTTTTGGTTTACCTCTCTCCGACAAGGCAAAGACGCCAAGCCGAGAAGGTACTCCCATCATCTTGGTTACAGATGACAAGGTGACAAAACCGGAAGAGCCTGAATTACACAAGAAAAAGAAGACGATTAAGCGAAAGGGAAAGACTCTAGACAACCCGGTGCCTGTTACTTCTCTTCCGGCTGATGAGGACGAATCCAAGAGTGCTGAAACACCTCGAAATACAAATAATGAGTCATTTGAGAATATACTGCGAGCATCTTCTGAGGAATCTCAAGTAGTTCCTTCTACTGATACTGACAAAGGTGATGAACAGAGTTCAAGTTGGATAGGAAAAATTATCTCAACTGCAAAGAGCATGCTTTCTGGAGATTCTCGAAGTGATTCCATTACACGGGCTTCCCCTGAAGGAACTAAGGGGGATTCTCTTAGTATGAGCCCACTTGAAGAGCAAAGCAAGGAAACGAGCTCTAGTAACCTTCCAGGTGTTGCCATCCACAATCCTCTTGAGGATATCTCTGGTGGAACTTCTGAATTCCTTGATGAAGGAGACAAGACAGTCAAAACACAGGAACCACCAGAGGAGCCTGATTCCGAGAATAAAAAAATAAGCAAGCCAAAAAGAAAGACTCCAGCTGAGGAAGAAGCTGAGTCACATTTACCAACACAGAAGAAGGATGCCAATGGAGTCCTCTCTGTGGAAGATAGCTACATTATTGGGGAGCCTGCCAATAAGAGTTCACCAGAGGATGTCTTCAAAGGAATGGGCACTTTCAAGGCTCCAGAAACGGAGGAAACGAAGACGCCAAGCCGTGAAAGAACCCCTGGGGTTTTTGCTGGGGAGAAACTCAGGGATACTCCTGACAGAGTTGCTGGATCTCTAGATGAAGATGCCAAGGCATACAAGCCTCAGGAACCATCAGAAGAGCCAGGCTCCGAGGGTAAGAAAAAGACAAAAAAACGAAAAGGAAAAACCTCAGCTGGGGAAGAAGCTGAGACACGGCTACCAACAGAAGAGAAGGATATTGAGAGTGTCCTCTCTGTGGAAGGTGCCCACATTTTTGTGAAGCCTGACTACATGACTGGACCAGAGGATGTCTTCAAAGAAACAGGCACTTTCGAAGCTCTAGGAATAGAGAAAACCAGCACGCCAAGCCGTGAGGGAACCCCTGGGGTTTCCACTGGGGAGCTACTCAAAGATGTTCCTGACAGAGTTCTTGAATCCCTTGACGAAGATGTGCAAGCATACAAGCCACAGGAACCATCAGAAGAGCCAGAGTTCCAAAAGAAGAAAAAGACCAAAAAACCAGAAAGAAAGGCTTCAGCTGAGGAAGAGGCCGCGACACAGCAAACAACAGAGAAGCACGTCATGGGAGTCTTTGCTGTGGAAGATGTCGACATCTTTAGGAAAACTGATCATATCAATACGTTGGAGGATGTCTTCAAAGGAATGGGCACTTTCGGTGCTCCAGGAACAGAAAAAATCGGGACACCAAGCCGTGAGGGAACCCCTGGGGTTTTCGCTGGGGAGCTACTCAGAGATGCTCCTGAAAGAGTTCCTGGATCACTGAAGGACGATGCAAAGACATACGAGCCACAGGATCCGTCAGAAGAGCCAGATTCCCAGAAGAAAAAGGCAAAGAAACCAAAAGGAAAGACTCTACCTGAGGAAGAAGCTGAGACACAGCTACCAACAGAGAAGAAGGATGTCAAGAAAGTCCTCCCTGTGGAAGATGCCCACATCTTTGGGAAGCCTGACTATATGACTTCACCTGAGGATGTCTTCAAAGAAACACACACTTTCGAGGCTCCAGGAACAGAGAAAACCAGAACGCCAAGCCGTGAAGGAACCTTTGGGGTTTCCGCTGGGGAGCTACTCAAAGATGCACCTGAAAGAGTTCCTGGATCACTGGAGGAAGATGCAAAGACGTACAAGCCACAGGAAGCATCAGAACAGCCAGATTCCCAGAAGAAGAAAAAGGCAAAAAAACCAAAAGGAAAGACTCCACTTGAGGAAGAAGATGAGACACAGTTACCAACAGCGAAGAAGGATGTCATGGGAGTCCTCCCTGTGGAAGATGCTCACATCTTTGGAAAGCCTGATTATATGACTTCTCCAGAGGATGTCTTTAAAGAAACAGGCACTTTCGAGGCTCCAGGAACAGAGAAAACCAGGGTGCCAAGCCGTGAGGGAACCCCTGGGGTTTCCGCTGGGGAGCTACTCAGAGATGCTCCTGAAAGAGGTCCTGGATCATTGGAGGAAGATGCAAAGACATACAAGCCACAGGAACCGTCAGAACAGCCAGATTCCCAGAAGAAGAAAAAGCCAAGAAAAACAAAAGGAAAGACTCCAACTGAGGTAGAAGCTGAGACACAGCTACCAACAGAGAAAGAGGATGTCATGGGAGTCCCCCTTGTGGAAGATGCTCACATCTATGGGAAGCCTGATTACATGACTTCTCCAGAGGATGTCTTCAAAGAAACGGGCACTTTTGAGGCTCCAGGAACAGAGAAAATTAGGGTGCCAAGTCGTGAGGGAACCCCTGGGGTTTCCACTGGGGAGCTACTCAGAGATGTTCATGACAGAATTCCTGGATCCCTGGAAGAAGATGCCAAGGCATACAAGCCACAGAAACCATCAGAAGAGTCAGATTCCCAGAAGAAAAAGGCAAAGAAACCAAAAGGAAAGACTCTACCTGAGGAAGAAGCTGAGACACAGCTACCAACAGAGAAGAAGGATGTCATGGGAGTCCTCCCTGTGGAAGATGCTCACATCTTTGGGAAGCCTGATTACATGACTTCTCCAGAGGATGTCTTCAAAGAAACGGGCACTTTTGAGGCTCCAGGAACAGAGAAAACCAGGTTGCCAAGTCGTGAGGGAACCCCTGGGGTTTCCACTGGGGAGCTACTCAGAGATGTTTCTGACAGAGTTCCTGGCTCCCTGGAGGAAGATGCCAAGGCATACAAGCCACAGAAACCATCAGAAGAGTCAGATTCCCAGAAGAAAAAGGCAAAGAAACCAAAAGGAAAGACTCTACCTGAGGAAGAAGCTGAGACACAGCTACCAACAGAGAAGAAAGATGTCATGGGAGTCCTCCCTGTGGAAGATGCTCACATCTTTGGGAAGCCTGATTATATGACTTCTCCAGAGGATGTCTTCAAAGAAACGGGCACTTTCGAGACTCCAGGAGCAGAGAAAACCAGGACGCCAAGCCGTGAGGGAACCCCTGTGGTTTCTGCTGGGGAGCTACTCAGAGATACTCCTGAAAGAGGTCCTGCATCACTGGAGGAAGATGCAAAGACATACAAGCCACAGGAACCGTCAGAAGAACCAGATTCCCAGAAGAAGAAAAAGCCAAGAAAAACAAAAGGAAAGACTCCAGCTGAGGTAGAAGCTGAGACACAGCTACCAACAGAGAAGAAGGATGTCATGGGAGTCCTCCCTGTGGAAGATGCTCACAACTATGGGAAGCCCGATTACATGACTTCTCCAGAGGATGTCTTCAAGGAAACGGGCACTTTCGAGGCTCCAGGAACAGAGAAAACCAGGGTGCCGAGCCGTGAGAGAACCCCTGGGGCTTTCACTGGGGAGGTACTCAGATATACTCCTGACAGAGTTCCTGAATCCCTGGAAGAGGATACCGAGGCATACAAGCCACAGGAACCATTAGAAGAGCCAGATTCAAAGATGAAGAGGGCAAAGAAACCAAAAGGAAAAACTCCAGTTGAGGAAAAAGCTGAGACACAGCTACCAACAGAGAAGAAGGATGTCGAGGAAGTCCTCCCTGTGGACGATGCCCAGATCTTTGGGAGGCCTGACTATATGTCTTCACCAGAGGATGTCTTCAAAGAAACGGGCACTTTCGAGGCTCCAGGAACAGAGAAAACCAGGGTGCCAAGCCGTGAGGGAACCCCTCTGGCTTCCACTGGGGACGTACTCAGAGATACTTCTGACAGAGTTTCTGGATCCCTGGAAGAAGATACCAAGGTATACAAGCCACAGGAACCATTACAAGAGTCAGATTCAAAGAAGGAAAGGGCAAAGAAACCAAAAGGAAAGACTCCAGTTGAGGAAGAAGCTGAGACACTGCTACCAACAGAGAAGAAGAATGTCAAGGGAGTCCTCCCTGTGGAAGATGCTCACATCTATGGGAAGCCTGATTACATGACTTCCCCAGAGGATGTCTTCAAAGAAACTGGCACTTTCGAGGCTCCAGGAACAGAGAAAACCAGGGTGCCAAGCCGTGAGGGAGCCCCTCTGGCTTCCACTGGGCAGGTACTCAGAGATACTCCTGACAGAGTTCCTGGATCCCTGGAAGAAGATACCAAGGCATACAAGCCACAGGAACCATTACAAGAGTCAGATTCAAAGAGGGAAAGGGCAAAGAAACCAAGAGGAAAGACTCCAGCTGAGGAAGAAGGTGAGACACAGCTACTAACAGAGAAGAAGGATGTCATGGAAGTCCTCCCTGTGGTAGATCCCCATGTCTTTGGGAAGCCTGACTATATTACTTCACCAGAGGATGTCTTCAAAAAAACTGGCACTTTCGGGGCTCCAGGAACAGAGAAAACTAGGGCGCCAAGCCGTGAGGGAACCCCTGGGGTTTCCACTGGGGAGCTACTCAGAGATGTTTCTGACAGAGTTCCTGGCTCCCTGGAGGAAGATGCCAAGGCATACAAGCCACAGAAATCACCAGAAGAGCCAGATTTCGAGAAGAAGAAAAAGGCAAAGAAACCAAAAGGAAAGACTCCAGTTGAGGAAGAAGCTGAGACACTGCTACCAACAGAGAAGAAGGATGTCAAGGGAGTCCTCCCTTCGGAAGATGTCCACATCTTTGGGAAACCTGGCTATATGACTACACCAAGGGATGTCTTCAAGGGAACAAGCACTTTCGAGGCTCCAGGAACAGAGAAAACCAGGGTGCCAAGCCGTGAGGGAACCCCTAGGGCTTCCACTGGGGAGGTACTCAGAGATACTCCTGACAGAGTTCCTGGATTATTGGAGGGGGATACCAAGGCATACAAGCCACAGGAACCATTAGAAGAGTCAGATTCAAAGATGAAAAAGGCAAAGAAACCAAAAGGAAAGACTCCAGCTGAGAAAGAAGCTGAGACACAGCTACCAACAGAGAAGAAGGATCTCAAGGCAATCCTCCCTGTAGAAGAGGCCCACAACTCTGGGAAGCCTGACTATGTGACTACGCCAGAGGATGTCTTCAAAGAAACGGGCACTTTCGAGGCTCCAGGAATAGAAAAAGCCAGGACGCCAAGCCGTGAGGAAACCCCTGGGGTTTCCACTGGGGAGCTACTCAGAGATGTTCCTGACAGAGTTCCTGGATCCCTGGAGGAAGATGTTAAGGCATACAAGCCACAGGAACCATCAGAAGAGCCAGATTCCCAGAAAAAGAAAAAGACCAAAAAATCAGAAAGAAAGGCTCCAGCTGAGGAAGGAGCTGAGACACTGGTACCAACAGAGAAGCATGTTAAGGGAGTCCTTTCTGTGGAAGATGTCCATATCTTTGGGAAACCTGACTTTATCAATGCGTCGGAGGATGTCTTCAAAGGAATGGGCACTTTCGAGGCTCCAGGAACAGAGAAAATGAGGACACGATGCCGTGAGGTTACCCCTGGTGTTTCCACTGGGGAGCTGCTCAGGGACGCTACTGACAGAGTTCCTGGATTTCTGGATGAAGATGCCAAGGCATACAAGTCACAGAAACCATCAGAAGAGCCAGATTCCCAGAAGAAAGAGGCAAAGAAACCAGAAGGAAAGACTCCAGCTCAGGAAGAAGGTGAGACACAGCTATCAACAGAGAAGAAGGATGTTGAGGGAGTCCCCTGTATGGAAGATACCGATGTCTTTGGGAAGCCTGACTATATGACCACACCAGAGGATGTCTTAACGAGCCACTTTCAAGGCTCCTGGAACAGAGCAAACCAGGATGCCAAGCCCTGAGGGAACCCCTGTGGTTACCCCTGGAGTTTCGCTCAGAGATGTTTCTGACAAAACTCTCATAGCCACTGGTGAACGAGAGGAGCTAGGCATGCCTCAAGAGTCAGTATCCCAAAAGAAACCAAAAGGCAGTGCACCTGAAAATTGTGAAATTATCACATCATCTTCAAGTGACCAAGGTGAAGTGAAGCATGTTTCCATTGCTGACCAAATTTTGGTTCTTGGAAAGCCTGACTCCCCAGTTGAGCCAGAGGGTGATAGTGAAGGAAAGAGCCCCATCGTCGTTGTAGGGTCTGACAATGCTAAAGTTCAAGGCAATGAAGTTTCACCTGGTGTTGCCATCGACGAGGTTCCCACAAAGACCCGAGAAGCATCTCCTGAGGGATTTGAGGTTGTCTCAATGCCCGCAGTGGACCAGTTCAACACCCAGAGTTCAAGTTGGATTGGAAAGATATTCTCTACTGCCAAGACCCTGATCACTGGCGACACTGCTAGTGATACTTTTGTTGGAAAAGATGCAAAATATGCTGATGAAGATATTAGGACAGGAAAGAGTTCCTTGAAGCCTGATATTTCGAATGAGCCAAGGAGTCCGGAAGGAAGCTTTGCTTCGTCTGGTCAAGATGAAAGCATTTTGGAACTTAGTGCAAGGTCACCAATTTTGGAATCATCACTGATACAGTCACTGCCTGGAAAAGAAGATGATCAAAAATCTTCAGCTCCTTCATTCACAGACGAGCTGTCAAGTCAACCATCCACAGAACTTGATGAAATAGAAAACATGAAAGCTGCTCAGAGTCCCGAACTGGAAACACTGTCCTCTGAGGAGAGCTTCACTACTCCGATCGACAAACGTGCCAAGGCCAAATCAAGGAAGCACAAGCAGAAAAAGAAGGGTGAAACATATCTCGTTGCGTCGGCAGTGTCAAGCTATGGGGGGAGGCGATCAAGTTCAAAGTCTCCTTCACCTCCGGAGCATCGTGAAGGAACACCAAGCAAGGACAGTGTGCACCAACGAGGCTACTTGCAGAGTTCACCAAAAGACGGAGTCTCTCCTCAACCATTGTTCAGCCAACAAAGAATCCCTGACTCAGGATCCCCTCTACCGGTGCACGACGATGTACACCTTCGGGCCGTTCCTCCAACTGCACCCTGGGAAGACGTGGGTGAATTCGCTTGGGTGGAAACACCAAAGCATAGGGAAAGCTCCTTTGCTAGAGAGGCAGGTGTACCCTCTCCATGGACTGCATATTCCAAGGATCAAGACCTACGTGGAGATACCACAGGACCCGCACACGAGGACAGCGGGTTTGTCACACTCGAGTTCCCAGAGGACTTGGTGGTGGGCCCGGGAGACCTGTCCACTCCTGGAGATGTTCCTAGTCATCAACAAGCAAGAGGTCGTGAGACACAGGCTAACAAGCAACCAGAAGGATTGCTCCCTGGAGTACCACCTCATGATGATCATGCTTCAGACTCTTGGCCATGGAGAGGCAGTTCTTCAGTTAAGGAACAAAACCTGGACACCGAAGGCTTGAAGTCAGGAATGCCAGAAACATCTGCAGTCCCCGGACACGATGAGACTGCTAGGGGTACGTCATTGTACAGCTGGCTGTTTCCATTTGGATCCAAGGACAAAGCCATCGATGTGCCGACCTCAGAGCAACAAACAACCTGGCCAGATGGTCGGCACACGAAAACATACCCACTGGGTGCGGGCCAACCCTCTGTGGGAGCTGGGTGGACCACTTTTGGATCACCAGACCTGCTGCCGAGCCAGAAAGGTGCTGCACAAACAGCTTCCCATGAGACTGGAGCTTCCAGAGAACCGTGGCAGTCGGACTCCACTGACAGCAGCAGTTTGCCGGATTGGCTCAATAATCCAAGATGGCCAAGTCGACTGACCTTGGTGATGACCTTCACATTCACGCAGCTGAGGGTCATTGAGAAGCTGCTTGCAGAGGCATCGGGGCTCGACGGGTCGGCAAGACAAGCAAAGCTGCAGGTAGGTTGATCCCCTGCAGCAGACAAATTTTACCAATTGCTGCAGAGTTTGTTTGGTACTTGCCTTGAAATTAGTGCTTTGTTGGGATTTATAGTAGTGGTAATGGTTTTGTTGCAATCTGCTACTGGCTATATTTTATAAAAACAGTTGCCGAAGTTAAGGCTTGCTTTCTTGAGTCGTAGGTTATTACTACAGATACCAAACAAGGGCTATGCCTTCAGAGAAGAGTATTTGTACATCCTTCATTGGTCTGAGCAAGCTCTTTTTCTTGTTTTTAATATAATGTAACCTTTCGACCGTGGAGCTAAAGTTGGTGAAGCTCGAGCAAAATGCTCGAAACTCGAGCATTTTGAGTAGTAAAAAAAATATTTTTTGCCTTCTAGAAGAATAATAGCGCTAACGACTACTCACAGGTTTTAAGGTCATCCTCGTCTTATATTCAAGTAAATATTGTGTACTGTCGTTGTTCAGATCTATACAACTTTAGCTTCGGTGAAAGGCCAAGCTCCTTCATTAGGACACTTGGAGAGGGTTTGGAATGTTGTTGCAGGCCGCACAGGAGCAACTCGACGAACTCAGTGCGGGGCTGTACGATGAGGACGTGTGCCGTGAGCTAGAGATGTCCAACCAAGAGTTCCCTGAGACAGCAGACCATCACGCACAACTGTCGGACAAGCTGCAGCAACTACTGAGTCATCTGGAGTCTGCCAAGACATCGAACACCATGGAGCGGTCATCAGAGCCTGGCAGGGTGAGTGTTACCCGGTAGATTTGTCAGATAAACTCTGTCATTTGGTTTATGGTATTTTTTGTGCCATTCCAAAATAGTGGACAATCGGTGTAAAACATTACTCATTGTCCTACAGCATAGGTTGTGAAGCTTGGGTTTCTAAAACCCAGAGATGATCCGTAAGGTATACCCTGATGGATTCTCCAACTTCTCGCATTTTCTTGACCGTCCTGCCCCACAAGCAGAGTTTAAGCACTATTCTAACAGATCTGAGCTATCACGATTCATACACACCTCCCTGGTATGTGCGTTATTGATTACAAGGGCAGCAGGCTTCTGCACTGCTTTATTGCATCACATGACCAGGGAGAGTCCCTAACTATCGATCAAAAGAGGCAGAGGTTCCTAGAGATGTTAAATTTTACACACAGATTTCAAACTGTGGTAATGCGCTACCACAGAAAATGAATTCATTGCCCAAGCCAGTGATTTCCCTACCCACCCCCTAGGAGGTGTACACCTCCCCCCCCCCCCCCCCCCCCTTTTGTCTGAAGGCACCCCCTGAAAAAAAAAAAAAAGAATCTACTAAATACAACGAAAGAGAGACGTGATATTTATTTTGCGCGAAACCGTTGTTTTTTTCGGGTGCGCTGGCTCAGTGCCATAAGAGCACGAGCCGTTTCGTCGCCTCTCCTCCGCGCTGCTAAGCTCCTTAGCTTCTCCTCCCAATGATATCTGAAGGAGAACAGAGGAGAGGTTTGCCTGTTGAATATATATTCGTTATTGACATTACTTGCGGTATCACAGTATTGATACCGTGACTGATATTTTCTGACATTGCTTTTTGCCTTACTTTGTGCTTTCTTAAGAAAATTATGCAGTCTTCATTAATTAAATGTTTAAACTGGCACGTTGAATGTAAAGTTCCAGAACCTTTGTAGGGCACCACAAACGCGCATCTCTGTCCACATGCAGAGAAATAAAGCAGCGAAAAAAGAGTGAAGTAAATGCGGAGCGCAAGTTCGTCTGCTTCTTGCACAGGGGTTAGTTCTCACGTGGCGTCATTCCAGTCGCCATTCCCAGTTACTAAACGTCCCATTAATGCAGTGGAAGGTAGGTTTGCACGCGCCTCCGCGAGCGTCTCACCTCGTGCTCTTTATTCTGTCGAAGGCTGGCCGCACGTGCAAAGGACGCCATTGCCAGGTACTGGGTGACGTCCGTGCAAGCTATGTATAGGCTGATTGAAAAAAAAAAAAAAAAAAAAAACTCCATTAAGGCATCTAGCATTGAGGTCTACCCCGCTATCCTTCCCATCAAAGCCAATCGGAGCTCGGTGTCGTTCTGATATGTCACCGCAATTCATGCGCAAGAAGCAGACGTCTTGCTCTCCGCAGAAATTGCCTCCTTGTGCCTACCCCCCCCCCCCCCCCTGGAAATTCAGACACTCCCTCTAATTTTAATTCCTGGGGAAAGCCCTGGACCAAGTTAAATTGAGGGTTGGTGGCAAGTGAAAAATAATGCAGTGCTCTTTGTTACTCATGCAGCAGAGAAAACCGTTATCCAATCAATAACTTATTTCCCGTCGAAAGAATCAACAAGAACCGGCTTCCCTGCGCCAAGCAAGCGCGCTCGTGCAGTGCAAGCATCGTTCGGGGCTCGTGCCGATAGCTTCGTATTCGCGAGCGCTCGGCAGCCCGTCTTCGGGAGACGTCGATACGCTATCGCAGGTAGGAAGCTTGCGCTCGACGCGGGACAATCGAAAGACCCCCCTGCCGTTCTAACCCTGTTTCAAACTCGGGAAACGCATCCTGCAAAATCAAGAATGGGGTTAACGCCCGCGACGCTGCAGTCGGATGTTGCACACGTGTGTGCTCACGTGCTCACTGTGCGTTACGGAGTTTGACCGTGGTGATGCACGCCAAGTCAGCCAAGTCAGGGTCAGGCAAGACGCGTCCGATGCAATCGGAAAGTTGGCTGGTGAACGGTCTCTTGTGATCGCCGGATCCGATCACGCGAAGAACTTGCCGGCGGCTAAACCGGAGATCGAGTGAGGAGTATTCTTGCAACGTGGGTGAAGTTCAGAACGTTCGCTCGCTCGCTCGATACGAACTATAACGACTTGTTGCACGCTGGATTCTGCCGCGCTGAAAACGTGCAAGTCATGTGACAGTGATACTCTGCAGCGAGATCACGACGGTGGCGACAAAGTGAACGTGAATGCAGTCATTACGAGCTTTTTGTGGCGGCAATGTAGTGGTCAAAGCTAGTTGCTTTCGTTTGGCGGATGCTTGTGTAGGGAGAGGCGCCGTTGTGATCTCGAGGTTTCGGTTGCACGTGGGAGGATCTCCAGGTGCTCGAAGTGAATTATCAGTCCTCCGCTGTGGCGTGCCAGGTACCCTTCGTTGATTTAAGCGTAAAATTTCCATTTTGTTTTATTTTTCGTTTTTGTTAGCTGACAGCGCGGCTCGCGTTTGTGCGCCTGAACGGAGGGCTCCTCATGCAGTGCACTGCTGCACTGCGGGGAAGCGACAGAGCGGGAGCTGCAACCGTATTTGTGTGTGTGTGTGCGTTTTTTTTTTTTAACTTTGTAAAGGTGTATAGATGTATTTTAACTATCCCGAGCTTGAGGTGCGACGGTTATATAGTTTTAGCTTAGTCCGGATTAATTCTGATGGTCAAATAGAACTTGACAAGATTTGTCAAAAGTTGTAACAGTTTGATTTTTTTTTTCATAACTTGTTTAAAATACAGTAATTATCTTAATTTATTTTGCTAGATTAATCTTTATTTTGAAAGTTTCGCAGAAAATTTCAAGTATGGTAGTTTAACAGGTGGGGAATGGAAAGCGATCGAACTTCAGATATGTTATATTAGTAGGCGGGAGAAATGGTCAGTTTTTGCCTTGGCCCCGGTGATCAATACTTTTGTCAATTTAAAAATTGACAAAAGTTCTGCCGAACTTGCTGGCTACATTCTCTTGTATTTAAAAAATAACCCCAAATCTAAGGTTGTTTTTTAAATCTTTTTTTTTTTAAGTTTGAAGTTTTATTTTAATATTTGTTGGGATGAAAACACCCATCTGTATTTTCAGGGGTAGGTGGAAGTGGGAAAGGGATATGCTTCCTATATATTTTCACAAACGTTCTGTTTTTTTTTAGCTTTTGTTTATATGTGTTTTGTCAGAGCACGTCTGTGTGCTTTCCTTTCATTGTTTTACCCACTTTGCCTGTTTTAAGACTTGTCACTCATTTTTGATTTGTTTATTTTCCAAATGGTTTCTTTCCGTATTTGGTGTCATTTTGTTATTAAAAGGACTCTGCAACTGTTGCTTTTAATACATAAAGAAGCAAAGTTTCTTCCACGATACCGAACGAAATCATTGTATAGAATACATTTCTGGGTCGCCAAATGTTGGTGACTCACGTGGTCATGTGACTGGTGTCTCTACGAGTCACGTGACCATGCGATAGTGATGTTATGTGAGACCATGACACAACACCATGATGCCTGTGACCCCACGTCAACGGTCACATGACCACGGATACCACGTGACAACAGATGTACGCTCCACAAACAGTTGGTGCATGAGTATGCACCAACTGTTTGTATGATGCTTTTTTATACCACTGGAAAGTGCCCAGTCCTTCCCTATAACATAATTTATGTTAAAACTTTTTCAACTTATTTAAACTTTTCTCAACTTTTTTTTTTTTATATAAGAAGCTCAACTGGGACTATTCTCTCTTGGCTCGCCTTGCGAGATTTTAGGAGACCCAAGTTTAAACGAATCTGCTTTCTGTTTCTGTGTCGTCAGGAGCAGCTGCATGATCAGAACGCTCCCTTCTGGCTGGGACTGGAGTCTTTCAGCGTGTGGCTGGTTGAGCTTCAGCGCCTGCTGAACCTGCAGTTGGAGGCCATCAGTGATCCGGCACTACTGCGAGACCTTCTGGACGAGTTGCGAGTATGTGCATTTTCCGCGCAAGATTGGTTGGAAGCGTGCTCCTCGGGCTGTCCATCCCGTCCGCATTGTTGTGGTCATTGACAACTTAAATGCAGAGCAAGGCCTGTCGTGACTGTTGGTTGTAACCAAAAACTGGGCACAACAGAGTTTGCCATAGTTTGGCCACGTCATCCAAACACCTCCGACATTTTAAGGCGACAGTCGTTATTGGTGAAGTTTCGTAGAGAATCCCAGGGCACGCTTCGTGTAAGCCACCATGACGGAGTTGTGCGACGTCACGGAACATTTCTGCATTGCATTTGGCAAGAACATCTTCTGCGAAGTTTAGCGGGAAAATGTATCCGGTAAATTTTGTGCGGTGTCTCGTGATGTCGCGCGACATCAGGACGTCTCACCGCGTGACATTATGAAGTCACGTGACGTCACGACACGTCACGTCTGACTTTGTATTATAATCATGTGTTTTTTGTAATCTGTATCCCACTTCTGCCTTGGCCTGTCTATAACTGGCAGTACAAAATAAGTGAACTTTTAAAAAATCACGACGACACGTGACATTGTGACGCCACACCACGTGACTTCACGATGTCGTGGTTAGTGTGCCGTGCAGTTGTGTGTAGTTTGTGTTCAGCGCGGTGACCAGCACCTCGGCTGTTACCGCAGTTAATTTCCACGATATGGCACGAAGAACCAGGAATTTTTCCAAATCAGCACCAAGTTAACCTTTCAGCGACTCGTGGCCGAGGCCGCGTCCCGCGAGAGCCAGCTGAACGACCTGGAAGCCCAGTCTCGCCAGCTCGACACCGCAACCGGCCGGAAGGCGGCAGAGAAGCTCGGCAGCTTGCGAGCCAGCATCGGTGACGCCCAGGCGCTCCTCGAGGACAGGGTGAAGGTGCTCGAGGGCCGCCTTCAGGACGCGCTGCACGAGCAGAGCCAGCGGGAACTGCTCTCGACCTCCGGAGACGACGCGGCTCTCGCGCGGCTTCAGTTCATCCAGGTAGGTCATGGATTCTACATCGGAATATGTTACATCTTAAAATTGCGCTCCTCCCCCCCACCCCAACCACACACACACAGACAATGTTATCTGAAACACCCGATCAGGCCTTTTTCTTCTATGCGGTCCCACAACCTTTATTAATCCTCAATTTGTCAAAAAGTCTAAAGTATGGGACCTCAGCTTTGCATTCCTTTCTGGGCCAGACCATATCTCTCTCAAAGAATGGCAGGTGCGCCAAAAAAGCATGAAGCACTGTTTCAGCTCGCATTGTCTGGGATAGTGCATCGAAACTTCAAAGAATGAGCTTACCCAAGTAAAGAGCAAAAAAAATTAAGAGCGTAAATTCGCTACCTATATGGCGATCATCTGCAAATGAAAGACGTCTGGGCGAGGCAACACCCGAGATTTTGCTGACGGCTGTTGAAGTGTAGCCTATATAACCCGACAAAAGGATCTTGTTGGTTTGGTGACCATTTAATAGGCTTTATTCGTAAAAATAACAATATCATTGCACTACGCCGAAAGAGTTCTCGCCCCATTTGACTCGAAAACATTGTTTTTCATCAGAGATTAGTGTCTGCACCCTCACTCGTACGCCTCCATCTGCCTGACGTCGCGCCAATCGGATGCCTTTTTTTAGAAGACGGATGGCGTAGGTATCAAAATTGGGGTTTTAATTTTTTACTCTTTACCCGGGTAAGTTCATTCTTTGAAATTTTCATTCACAAAATGCACCATCTTTGGTCACCTCCGTACAAAATCTTAGCACAACGCGTTACAGAACCAATTTATGCGGCCTCTTTAAAGGGCCAACAATTCATATAGTACTCCCTTGCAGGTTCAGAAAAGTGGGACAAGTTCCTTCCACAATGCCCTCCACCCTTTCCACTATAGCAGTGTGAATGCTGGAGAGGAGGCTAGTGGATTCACCTCCTCTCAAGCATTCACCCTACTATAGTGGAAAGGGTGGAGGGCCTTGCTGGGGGAACCTGTCCTGCCTTTCTTCACCTGCAAGGGAGTAGTATAGTTGGTCAGGAGTTAGTTTTGGCGACACGCTTGACGAGAGGCGTCGGTCGCAGGAACTGGACGAGGCGTTGCACACCCAAGAGCGCAACATCCTGGAAGCTGTTGAGGAGCCCGGAGTCCCTGCCACAGGGCCCACAAGAGGAGGAACGCAGCCCAGAGTGGATTCTGCGTCGACTGCGGAGAGAGTCCAGCCCGTCTGAGGTGAGCTCACCGTATCTATAGAAGCAGAGCCCCTATCCTTTCTTTAACACTTGTGCTCGATTTCCCTGGGAGGGAATGTTGGGCATTAATTTATCTCGACTCTCTTATTTGTCCCGCGTCGTCAGAAGCCTGGCTGAACTGTGGGTTTGGTACCAAAAAACTTCACTAGGCTTCTCGTTGCAGAAACGTCTATTTTTTTATGTAGGTCAACTTGCTTTTGTGTATCTTTCTATAGTAAAGTCAGATTTTCTTTTACGTAAAACTATGTCTTTTTCTGCGTTTTGAAGGGGTGCAAAGTTGAGAGATCGATTTCGCGAAGACTTCATCACGGAAGGGACGTCACACAAATAACACCGGAGCGCCGACCGAATTGCATCATCCCGCTCCCTGACGGCGTGCCGGCTGTTGCCGAGATCCGTGCAGTGCGCACGCGCGTCCTTTCTTACTTGTTGGCTTGCTCGCTTCAATGCGACGCACTCCTGTCTGATTGAAATGGCGATAGACGCAGCTCCGGCTGCAAGTGATTTCACTATCTTCGCTCATCGCTCTGGACAGCGGCCGAGCGGTCGAGCTCGCTTGCTCTGCGGCACGGGCAGTTCACTTGACTCTCTTGCTCGACTCAGCGAAACAATAAAAGTAATCGCACGCAATTCTGCATATGCGCCTTGGAGATGGCGGCGCAGGGGCTGCATATTTGCCTCTACCAGACTCCGAGCCATGGAAATTTATGTTTTGTTTTCATAGGAAACGTTTTTACTTTGTTAGTGTATTTACAATGTTGGTAGATTAAATTGCTGTACAAGCATTAAAAGCATGCTTTAACTTTGCTACATATCCACGTTTACCGTGTTTCTAATGTCAGTCTTAAAAGGGGACACTACCCAGAGAAAAAAACAATTCTGCAAAAAACATTGATTTTGAAAAATTACATATTTACATCCATCTACATCCAGAGAGTATTCCCAGAAATTTTCACTAGTTTACACTGCATAGTTAATATTTTATAAATTATTTTCTGTCCACCGAAGCTAAAGAAAAGGTAGGGTTTAGAGCACTTTGAACACATTTTTCTCCGTTTCACTTTTTGGTATAAATTCCATTTTAGTCAATCTATCGTTTGATAATGGGAATACAGGGAAGGCTCGTTCTTCACTTTTCCTGACTGAAATTTAATAAGGAATGCGCCTATGGAGTTTGTTTGTCACTTTACGGATGTCTTTTATAAAAACTGTTGACATTTTGTTGGAGACACAGAAGACCAAAAAGTTGACCAATTTTGCAGAAGAGAAAATAAATAGAAATCAATGACTTTTTACAAAAAACTTTCCGTAGGCGCACCTCCTAGGCATTCTGCTACATGTCTAGCGAATAAAAATCTTGAATATTGTGATAGTTTTCCGACGATAGATTAACTAAACAATGTAGGGGTGTTGCTGATAGAAGCTGCCCTAATTTCCTACCCACTTAACCGAGAGACCTGAAATTTTGTTATGCACCCTCCAGCATGACCACCAGCCTACCCTGTAAATTTCATTAATTTTAAGCCAAGGGTTCAAAAGTTGACCCTCCCAGGGGGTGTCTCCCCTTAACTAGGAAGAGGTTTGATGTGTGTCTTGAGATTATGTCTCAAACTCGTGTAGATAAGTGGGCACATGCAGTCTTGAATGCATCCATGCGTGTGTTTTTTTTTGTTTCTTTTTGTGTGTGTGTTTTAAGTAGGCTTTAATGGCACAAATAAAATGTTCCACTTAGAAAATAAAATATTTTTTTTGTTCAAAAGTTTTACTGGTGCATGCGGTAAACATATGCAAAGCGAGCTTGGGGGATTTTGCTGTTGAACTTCACTTCTTTTTTTTTTCATAAATTAGTTTTGATATTAAATTTAAGTAAACATTTTTCGAGAATGACAATAGCATATGCTCTTTCTTATTGAAACTTTAACAGTCAATGTCAACAGACGACTTTCAGACATGCTCAATGTAGAAATGTGAAGTTTATTTCTCGCAATTTCAGTGAATCAATGCCAGCATGGACACGAAGTGTTGTTGCCAAACCTAAAATGCAAACCAGAAAGTGCAGATAGATATGAAGCCTAGAGGGTTTCAAAATCATGTTCCTCTTTCTTCGTGCCTGTGCACTTTAGCCTTAGGGTTTGATTTGAACAGCAATGGTTTTCATTGGGTCTGACCTGCTTGAAAGATAGAGATTCACCCGAAGCATGCCTCCTCCTCAGGGTCAGACTCTTCCACGCTGGCTTGAGGGACTCCAACCTCAACTGGGGTCAGTGCCTCCCGGCGACACCTGGCCTCAGCTGAGAGCATGCCTCGACCAATTGGAGGCCACTACAGAGCCCCACAGGTTCTACATACTCTACCTGCGGGTGGTGTGGCTCATCACGTTGTGGCTCGAGCAGTCAAGGAGCAGACGCTTGGCCCCGGCAGGAGGCGACACGCAATCGGAACAGGTAAGAGATTGGTGGCCGAGTTTGTTAAAGCATCGCATCTCGCAGCAGGTTGAGTGAAAGCTTATGCTGCAGAGCCCAAGGATCTGGGGTTCAATCTCCACCCCTGCCCCTTCTAATCTGGATGAGTGTCGTACCAGCGTGCGGTCACGTATCACTATTGCGTGATGCCCCAGACTAGCAGTGGCACTGTACTGGCTGAATTTCTCATCTGTGGTGGAGGCATCAGACACTCACTGGGGCTGCTACAGTGAAACCCGTTTAGAACGAACCAACGTACAGCGAAATATTGTAGATATTGAACTCATGGAAAATTTAAATAAAAATGCATGTAAAAAGTACTTTTTATAACGAAGAACATATTGGCTATATCAAACTTTTTCCCCCCGAGAAGGCTTCCAAAAACGCGCAAGCAATCGTCTTCTAACCTGTCCGTTCCCCCAAAAAAGATGTAGGAAAGAAAGAAAATTCCAAAAGCTCAAGTTGCGAACGAAATTGAGCGAAGGGAAGCGATTCAGAAGGGGAGAAAGCTAAAAAAACAAACTCTGCACGCATGCAAAAAAAAAAAAGAAAGAACCTTCCAGCGCGTTGTTACAAGACAAGGTAAAGGCGGAACTGAAGAGATGAGAAAGAAAGAGAAGCTCTTGCCTTACAACGAATGCATCGTGGAAGTTCGTTGTAAATGGTTTTTGCTATTATCGAACTACTTGCTATATCGAACTGATCGTAGCGTTTCCTGCTGTTCATTATAAACGGGTTTGACTGTATTAGCTTCCCGCCATCCAAACATGCCTACAGCACAGTTACTTCTAGATGACTGTGGGAAATTGACAGGGTTGGAATTGGATCATGTGACCCAATAGGTGAAAAGATTGATTTCATTTGCTGTAACGAGTTGCATCTCAATTTTCGTGTTAAGTCTTTATTTATGCGAGTTTTCCGACGCCTGGAAAATACTTGCGAACCGCTTCACAATTTATAATTAGGATATTTTGTTTTCGGCGTTTCTTTTGCCGAGATAGCCTCGGAATTTATCGGCATCTATCCTCACGTAGGAGCAACTGCACAACGCGTAATCGGCGAAAAAGAGGAGCGAAGGTACCATCCCTCGTGCGCAAAAGAAATCTCAAGTTAATCGGTATGAAACATGGGAAATTAGCTTTTTCACTTAGCCTCATCAGCCTTTCTGATTGCTCATCTTCAAAAGGGTAGCATTACCACAACCACCTATTGACATCCGTTCCAGCTCTATAGCATTTAATTCTGGATGTATTGGGACTAACGTTAACACTGAATTCTTTATGGTAGCAGGTTTTTAGGAGTGAACCCTAGTCCACTGGTTCATCGAAATGATACGAGGTCCTGATTCGTTGCTGTCTCTCAGTAAATGCCGAAAGCCAAAGTTACTGCCGGTGTCGCAGTCTCCGCTCCCTCGCTTATGCGGTGCCTTTACCGAATGCCGCAAAAGCGGCAGAGACGACGACACTGCCAGTGACTTCATCCCAGTAGCCAAGTATCGAGCCTCTGAAACTAAAGTTCATAATATTGAACTACAGTCGACGATGGGTCAAGAATACAATAGAAGCTCTGCGTCCAGGGTCAGCTTTCCGGCTTTGATACCACTTCATCGCTTATGCGTCTGCAGTGTAAGGCAACGAGTGCGTGTTGGAGCTGGTGCTTGTTCCGAATTTTTAGCCTGTCACCGACCATAGTGCCCCTTAGTTACCGAATTTCTGGCTTGGCATCAAGAACGCAATGGAGGATGCCCGAGCACGACTTTGCAGCCACTCTTTTTGCACGCACAGGCACTCGCTGCTGAGCTGCAAGAGGCGTCGAGGATCGTGACAAGGTTGTCCGAGCTCGCGTCCACCCGTGGCTCCCGGCTAACTCCCGAAGAGAGTTCCGTCTTGGACGACCTCGGCCGGCAAGCGAGGTCGCGGGTGGCGGAGGCCGACTCCCAGACGAGGGACGCCGTCGAAGCTCGGACTGCCCTCCGACAGCAGTCGCAGAAGTTGCAGGTGAGGCAGTTGTTGGACGTCCCTATAATAAAGAAAAGGGAAGTAGGGTGCCAAAGTTGATAAGCAATTGAAAAGGAAGACTTTGGAAAGCCTCAGAATGATGACCAATGTCTCGCTAAAGGCTGGTTCTCACGCGCACCCCGATGTTGAGACAATGCAAAGTCAGCACTGCGTCGGTGTTACTTTCGGCACAGACCCAGTGTTGATTTAGCGCTGCATTGTGCGTGCAAAGAAGAAAAGGGCGGGTTGACTTGCATCAGATTTTGTTTTTGTTTTTTATTAATCAGCATTGCAAGTTTGTAAGGTTTCTTCACCGCAAAAAATATGTTACAGTGCGCTTCGGATGCTTCAGTTCTGGTGCTCGTGGAATAAAAATACGGGATAGCCCAGATGGTGCTTCTCCGTTTTTTTTGTTATTCCCAGTCTCGTGTTTTTCATTACGGGAGTGGCGTGTCTCTTTGCAGGAACGTGTGGACACGCTGCGCCAGAAAATTGGCGGGGAGCTCGAACCGGAACTGACCCGTCTCCGTCAACAGCAGCAACAGGGAGACTCCAATTGGATTGCTCAGGTGAGCAACTGTCCTATAACTATGGTGCCTAAAACTCGTCTTCTACCGGTATTTTGATCATCCTGTCCCACCCATGCTTTGAAAGTGGTCCCATTTTTTATGCATAGGCAGTTTTGGACGCTAAACACACCAGATGAAGACACGTTCCAGGCAGCGAACTCTTAGTCTCTTGCAATGCTTATACCGTAAAACGATTTCAAATCTGTCCTTTCTGACTATCACATCTAATTGGCCCGTTCCACATATACTTCAATCTAATGCCGGAGCAACAAGTTGCTTTTATGAATTCATTCATGAACACGTCAGCATTCTGTCGGTCAATTAGAAACCCAGTGTGTAGTCTTGCGCGAATAGTGGATTTTGAGTTCGAAGCGAATAGTGGTTTTGGCCGAATATTTTTGAATTGAATATCGAATATTTTTTCCATGCCTTTCACTATCATTGCGTAATGCTTAGATGAAAACCCAACTAAACTTGTGAAGGTTGTTCCACTTGTTCATTTACAAGCTAAGTTCAATCTATCCTATATTTATGAACTGTGAACTAAGAAGGCCTGATGTCTTGGGATGGCAAGTAAACAACAGATTTGACATAAAATGAATCCTGTAGAGATGGCCAACCATACCCAATTGAGTGAATTTACAAATCTTGCTATATAAAATATTCTTTCTTTAATCTCGAGTTAAGATAGAATGAATCGCGCATGATGAATGCAGGCTGTAAGGGCATCTCTGCCCAACATAGTATACTCTTGCATAACAGCAAGTTTAATTTTGAAACTTTTACTATAATGTAGATATACACGCTCACAAAGTTTCCATTTATTTTCAAATGCAGACGGCACGCGTGCACCATCCCGCTTTAGATGAACTATGCTTTTCTTCCAAGCACGCAATGGCGATATTCATACTTTTCCAAGTGTTTATCGCGGCAGGTTACCCCGTTGAGTGGGCTTCTTACCGAGCACCGATGTAATGCAGAGAAGCAACACCCGCGGAGCTCGCTTTTGCGGGTATTGCTTCTCCGCTAGTGCTCCGGTGCTCGCTAAGAAGCTGCACTCAACAGGGCTAACCCGACGCAATGAACACTTCGAAAAACGCGAATAGTGCAGTTCTTCTCGAAGCGAATATCGAATAATGTATTATTCGAAACTACTATTCGAAATTCCGAATATTCGCACAACCCTACCAGTGTGGAGACTCACGACGCCGACCTTCTCGCAGGTGGAAGCCTACCTCGCCGCTGTCGGTGCCGCTCGGATCGAAGTTGACGACATGGTGCACAGTCTGACCCCCGGTCAGCAGGCTGGGAGAGAGGGTGCAGCCGAGGCTCCGCCCACCCCGACCGGCCTCGACCAATGCCAAAACGGGCTGCAAGTCCTGTGGTTCCAGGTATGGCATCTGATACACCTGCCTGGGGTCATTTTAAGTGCATAGCATTTATAGGGCCAGCTCTCGGTGCTTCCGTGTCCGTAGCATGTTGCCCGGATGGTGGCGTCACACCGATCATGCCATCGAAGGTTCACCTCGTCTTCATCACATGTGATGACTTCACAGTGTCTGTGTGATGTCACCGGCTAGACATCCGTCACTTGACACCGTGATGATGGTGTCACGTGCAGTGATGTCAGATCACGTCACGCGGTTACGTGACATTGTGATGTCGGGTGACATTTTTAGAGCGCCTTTGGTATATACCAAACAGACAGGCAGTTCTTTTTTCATGCATTCGCAAGAAGCAAATTACCTCGCAGGCGAGCGAGACCCTCATGACTTCATCATCGTCATCATTTATTATCTTTGAAGGCCCTTACAGACATTACACGAGAGAACGGTACATTTTGTATTTATTTTTGTCAACTTATCGTATTGAGTCCTGAGAGCAAGTTTAGGAGAAACTTGTTTGTGATTCCTCGTGTGATGTTAGTTTTATTGGGATTTCGCTCGTAAGGTTGATCATTCAGGGTGAACTCTGTCCTAGGTGTCCTGTTCACCAAAATGTTTTGTAAGTGATGTTTAAAAGCGAGACTGCAGTGAATTTCAGAGTATGTTGAAGCGTGTAGCGGAGGTTTCCTAGGCAATGAAAACCGAGTTGTAATCCAGATGGACGATGCCACACTTTGCAATTCGATTAAACAGCCAATGGACGATGTATGCGGTGCCAGTAGAGGAATTGCCTGCCTTGTTGTATTTGTCTGCCGTAGTTGTGGCTGTCAGCGCCAACCGTTACATCACACTTTTCCCCTCCCGGCTTCTCAACGAAGTTTCCGGTTTCCGTGATTTTCAAGAGTATTACAATTTGTATTATGATAAAAATATTAAATGAAGATGCCTGGAAACAAATGTTTTTTTAAGAATAATTCCGAAATAGTATTTTTGTGTCAAGAATATTGGCGGGTACAGTTCCGAGTATGCCCGAGAAAACAAAAGTCCCGATTTCATTTCAACTGGAAGTGCAATGAATGCTGGAAAGAGAATGTGTCCTTTAGCTCTTAATGCAACTTGGTTCCTTTATTTTCCCGTCCAGAGTCTGGAGCTCTTGAGGAAGGCGTTGCGGCTCCAGGCTCTCAACTGGCAGCTCGCTGGGTGCAAAGCTGCCACCGAGGGAGAGCTCGCCTTCCTCGAGCCCCTGCTGTCGCCCTCTGCCCCCGTGGGAAGCCTCGAGAAACTGCGGGACACACAACGGGACGTACAGGTCAGTCAAAGCGACTACAGCACCTCTTTTTGTCAACGTTTCTATGTGGAGCGGTAGTTTGTCTGCTTCCTTTCCAGGGGTTGTGGGGACGTCAGAATGCCAAGCTCTGATTGGCTCTGATTGAAGGATAGTGGATAGATCTCAAGGCAGCTTGCTTTGAGGTCTACCCGCTATCCTTCAATCAGAGCCAATCAGAGATCGGCATTCTGACGTCACCACAACCCCTGGAAAAGAAGCAGACAAACTTGCACCCCGCATACTCTCAACACATCTCACAATGGCCATGTTCGAGAGTAGCCAGTCTATCGGCAGTCGACCGCTCGTGCCAAAGCCGCCCTTGCACGTTTTCAGGAGTCTCTCGAGGAGGTACAGTTCCTGGATGCCCTCAGGGACGCCCTGGCGGAGCAGTCCGGGAAGGCGGACGCCTCGTCCGAAGAGCGGGCCGCGTTCAAGGAGAAGCTGGCCGAGGCCCGCCTCTCCGAACTGCGGGGCCTCATGGACCGCAGGACGCAGCTGGATCGGCTGGCAAGGGAGCAACAGTCTTGGATGCAGGAGCATCCACTCTGGGAGCCCGTCAGCTTGCCCCAGTCCTTGGAGTCCCTGGAGCAGACGCTGCGATTCCTGCGGGTAAGCGGCTCCTTCGGTTTTCGGACGACCCTAGAGGCTCATTCGCACGGGGGTGTTTGCTTACATTTTCTGACATCTAGTTATTTATTTATGATGAAAAACAGCGCGAAAATACGAGGACACAGAGGAGAGCAAGACACGGGACAGAGTGCAGCCCGTCAACTATCTTATATTGAGAAACACAGTCTTCCTCTGCGTCCTCTATTCGCGTACCAACTCCCCGAGCTGTCCATTGTAGTTAGTTTTTCATTTATTTATTTTAAGGCATTAGAGTGAATAGTGTTTTCAGAACCATAGTGATAAAGTAATAATGTGTGAAGGTGTTATTAGTACAGTAAAAGTGGCTCCTAGTTATGCAGTAAAAGTGGCTCCTAGTTATGCAGTATTAGCTATGGCATCTTTAAACTTTTAATATATTGAGTCGATGCTGTTGGTGCGTTAAATGACCCTACGAGTCACCGGAACATCTGTGCTTTGTATGTCAGGTACAAAGTTGCTTTTTGAACGGGTTGCAACGCTTCATAGACGCACGAATTTCTCAATTACTCGCTACATAAGCAGACATAGACTTCCGTGATTAACGCAACAATGTAGTTAACACAGTGTAAGGAAACGGTACTGTGTGAATGGGCCTTAAGACTGTTGAAAGTAGGATAATGACCTCACTCAAAGGGTTCTCGAACATTTTGTCGTTTCCCACACCATTGTGGGACAAAGGCCGTGGTAACACAGATTCACGGCGATGTTCCACGGATGAACTTGGCGTGCATTTTGTGCCTCGACGGCGAGGCCGTTGTCGTGCGCAGCATCTTTCAAAGAAAGCACTGCCAAAGCTAGCGTTCAAGTGGGAGTGGATTGCGAACTTTGCATCTTTTGCAGTCGCCCGCCTCCCCTTTGATACCATTACTTGGAATTCCTTCATTTTCTGCTAAGCATGGGCTTGTTTCCTTTCTTCTCTCCCCCTGCATAACTTCCTGCCACATCCCCATGTCCTAGACAACAGGGCCATTGTGCTAGATTTTTGTCACTCATCGAGCGCAGAGCACAGGTCGAACAGGAGGGCTGCCCCAGCGTAGAGCTGGGACTCGGTCGGGGAGGACACGAGGCAGACGTGCTAATGCAGCGGTCATCTGACGCTCTTTTGTTAGAAGAGTGCGTTGCAAAAAAGGGCGAGAAACCAGTCGTCTGAGACTTTTTGCATTAATAGTATTTATGCGTGCCTATACTTTTGCAGAAACACGACGTATAAGGCCTCTATACTCCTAGCTCCAAAGTGTCTATGTGACTTGCCCATAAAGGTGCACTTTGAACCTCGACCGACTCTGTTTGCCTGTTCGTTCTTTGCAGGAACTGGAGCTAAGCGCACGAATGCGTCGGCCTTACGTGGACCGTCTCCGGGAGCTGGCGGACGGCGCGGTGGGGCACGAAGTGCCCTCGGAGCAGCAGCCGTTGCAACTGCTCCGGAGCTGGAACGTCTACTGGCTGCTGCTCCTGGAGAGGACCGCCTGGCTCCAGCGAGAGGTGGTCCGACTCCGTCGCTCCAAGGAGGCGATTGCGTCGGCCACGTCCCGGGTACTGGAAGCCGAGAAACTCCTAAAGGACGGTCCGCTGCAGAGTGGCCAGGTTCACCGGCTCCTGAAGGTGGGCTGATCGTTGGCTTTTTCCAGGTGCTAATGTTTGCTTGGGAGTGGCATTTCGAGGCGTTTTTCCGGAAAGTTCTTAGTTATCTACTCTGTTAGTGGTGATCTTCAGTTTGTTCTGGTGGTGATTAGTGCAGAGACATTCCACACCAATATGAAATGTTAGCTTGATGCCATATTCTAACCGCTTTTTTGCTTTAAGCTAGATGCTTACTTTCTTGTATGATGCTGGTTGTTGTTGTGTCTTGTAGTAATGACAATAGTAATAGTAATTACTTTTTTTTAAATTTAAGTATGTATGTATGCTAAATATCTATCTCAGGTTGAGTTGAGAGTGAGAAACCAAGCTATTTTTTGGAGGGGGGATACGAAATTTTATATATGTAGCTGCCAACTGACTTTTCTGACTCGGTAGGAATAATAAGTAGTCTGAAAGAATATAATATCAGTTGAAAGATTAATTTCTCATGCAACTTCCCTTTTGTATTAACTACTTGATTGATTATCGCAGCTTTCTTCTGTATTGTCGTTGCGCTGTATTTGTGACACTTTTGTTGAGAATCTTCTTTGGTGCCCATTGAAGCCATTTAGAGACATTCTGCCGCCCAAAATCACTTTACTACTAAGCTTATCAGAAGAAAACATCAATTGTATCGCAGAAACATAACTATTTGGTTCACGCACCATCTATGCAGTCTGGAACCAAAAGTCGGCTGCTAAAGGCAATAACAAACTTGTTAGTTTACGTCTGGCAGACACATGTCTACGCTTTTAAGATTAAAGGACTGTTCACACGTACACCACAGCGCTGACTTTCTGTCACATCAACGTTGTATCAGCACTCTGCTGCACATGACTCTGCCTTCTGCTTGCACACACAATGCAGTGCTGGCTTTGCGCTGTCTCAGCACTGCACTGCGCGTGCGAACCGGCCTTTACTCGGGAGCCTGGCTGCAGCCATACCCACTGTTGAAGACCATCCTCCTCTCTGTCCAGGTGGCTAGACACGTCCGAGAGGCTGAACAGCAACTGGAGACAGCCGCCGAGGCGCCCGAGGAGAAACGCGTCATGCTCGACACCCTGGACACCAGCGCGAGGCAACTGGAACAGCGCATCGGCAAAGTCCGGGAAGCACTGCAGAAGGCGCGGCCAGACTGGGGACGCGGGCGACGCAAGTCCCCGCCGGGTCAGGACGGAAGCCTGGAGCAGCCGCTGACTTCGCTCATCAGCGCCATTGAAGAGGCAGTCGAGAAAGAACCTTTCGGAGACCTTCCTCTGCTTCTGGTGAGTATGGATGATAGATGAATGCTATTGGCTGTACCCTTTGCATTGGGCGGTAGCTTACGTCACCTAGGCTAGTCCATTGATGCGATTGATATATTATTTGTGCCAAACTGTGCCAAAGCACCTACCCTGCTACATCCTGCTACGTTTCACCAAAACGTGAGGAATTTCCGCCAACATTGTGTCAAGAGGTGGGTCGCTACACGGACAAATCGTTACGGTAGGCTCACAGAAATATCAGAAGCTTTCAATTAGCGTTTCAAATAACATTATTTCTATTTGATTTGATCTTATATTGAAGGCTGAAAGGCAGTCCTCGATGGTTTCGCGATACCTAATATTGTTTGTGGTATGTTCTGGCGGGTTAGCTAGCTCCTTTGAGTGTGGTTCTCACCGTGCACTGGTGCACTGCAAAAGATCAACACTCGCAGACCAGAGGTTGTGATTCCACGTATCTTGATTTGCCGCATCAGAGCCACGTGCCATGTGGAAAAGCATTCCTCCAGAGTGGGAAGGTGCGTGCACACGTGTTAGTTATTTTTTTAAATCAAATAAAGAACTCTGTAAATATTGATGCGACATATCGAAATGCACCGCCAATCTACCAGCACATTCATGTAGTAACTATTGTCACACAGTGTGCAGTGAAGACCCCTTAACACTGTCCAAACGAGGCAGTATATTTCGGCGATTACTATCCTCATGTTGTATGAAAATCTATGCCACAATGTCACTCGATTTTCTGACCTTGCCTCCAGGTGTGCCAAGAAGAGCTGGAGGCCTCGAAACCCGCCCTGCCTGCAATATCTGTAGCGTCCATGCGTCCCGAAGAGAGCGAGGAGGAAACGCTGCGGCAGCTAGCCCTCACGAACAGGTGGCTGAGGCTGGAGGCCATCTTGAAAAGGTTCTTGAAGGAGGCCAGGCAAAAGACCGAAAAACAGAGACGGGCGTCTGCCCTTCGCCACGACGTGTCCCTCGGTCTGGAGTCGACCCGGGCTGTTCTGAACCGTGTGACCGACGAGAAGCCGACGGAGGAACTCCACACAGCTGCCTGCCTGCATGCGCTTCAAGTGAGCCTCGTTTCTTTGTGTGTTGTCACCCCTAACTTTATTTTATTTTGTTTGTATATATATATAGCAGTCACGTATGAATAGTGGGTATTTGAGTTCAAGAAAAATTGTGATTTTGGCCGAATACTTTATTAATCGAATATCGAAGAGTTTCTTCTAGCCGTTCACTACTGTTGCACCATGCTCAAACGAGAACCCAGCTAAATTTTCCAAGCTTCCCCTTGTCCATTAACTAATTTTAATCTACCGTAATGTACCGGAGAAGGGCCCACTCCACTTCCACTGAAAACTGTGTTAACTTAGACAGGGGTGCTTTGTCTGGTCAAATCGGGCACTTAACGTATAATTTGCAGAATTCCCAAGTTTGGGAAATGTTAAGAGTGGGCACTTCCGCGCTATTTTACGGTACTATATTTATGGACTGTGACCTCAGATAATGTGATGCCTCTTGCATAACAGCCACAGTTTAATTTTGAAAGTTTTTCTGCAATGTAGATATCAACATTCACAAAGTATCCCCTGGTTTTTAAATACGCCAGGCGCGCGCCTGCGCCATCCCGCTTTGAAAGTGTGCTTTTATCTTTAAGCAGGCAATTGCGATATTCATACTTTTCTAGGTGTTGATTGCAGGGGGTTACACCGTTAAGTGTGCTTCTTACCAAGCACGGTTGCACTGTAGAAAAGCAACACCCGCGGAGCTTGCTTTCGCGGGTGTTGCTTCTCCGCAGTGCACCTGTGCTCGGTAAGAAGCGCACTCAACGGGGCTAACCCACCACAATCGACACTTCGAAAAATATGAATATTTCAGTTCATCTCGAAACGAATATCAAATAGTGTATTATTCAAAACTACTATTCGAAATTTCTAATATTTGTGCAACACTAATATATAGTGTTAAATTATGTCATCTCTATAAAACCCATTTACAGTAAGCTTAAAAAAGTTGTTAAAAAGGCTCACATTGGGAATCCACAAAAGTGATACAGTCGACTCTCATTAATTCAAACTCGAGGGGGGCCGAAAATTTGTTTGAATAAAGCAAAGTTTGAATTATCAGGAGTTTCTTCCCATAGAGACGCATAGGATGGGACCTGCACGTTAGTTTGAATTATCCGAAAGTTTGAATTAAAAGATTTTGAATTAACGAGAGTCGACTGTACATGTGTTTACTGCTCATGGTTGTTATGGTATTTTTATTTGATCGACAAGGGGTCATTCTTCTTGATCGCAAAACTACTCGTCCAATTCATTGGCCAAAGAGCCCTTGTTTAGTATGTGACACCCAGTTTGATAACTGTTCTAACTAGACCCCAAAATTATGTACTGTAAGCATAAATGTGGGAAGGAAAAGTAGCTGTATAAAACAATACTGTAAATTTTTTTTTCTACTCTTTGCTCGCAGTGGATTCAGGAGCGGCTTGCCTCTCTGAAGGCTGACCTGTCCCAACTGGAACCCATTCAACCGGAGACGGCGGCTGCACTGCGCCAGGAGCTCAAGGATCTGGCGAGGGCAGTCTCCAAGACCCAGAATGCACTCAGGGAGGGCAAGAAGGCCATCGCAGACTACGACAGCGCCGTCAACGCGGCACGATCGTTCCTGGTACAGGCCGAGGACTGCCTTTGGCGTTACTCCAACTGCGTACCGGAGCTCTACCCCGGCTACCTGCAGGCCCTCGAGGTAAGCTGTTGTGTCGTGCACTTTCGGTGCTCGCACTATAGCGAAGCTCTCTGTATGCCAGAATGTGGTACGCTGTCCAAGGCACGACTTTGCTCACAGAGCCGATTCACGAGCAATGTAATGGTTTTAAAGCGTTCGCTCTATATAGGAACCCTTAACAAACCTTGCTTGCTCGTGTTAGTGTTGGTCGCGCTGTAATAAGGCCGTGGGAGAGAGTATCTTCCTTGCATTTGATGGAACGTCAAAGCCAGGCGATCTATTTCATACGTGAATCTCTTATGTTGTTACACAAATAAAGGTAGCACAAAAGACAAAGACAAGTGGAAGAACACACAGACACGTACAAGCGCTGACTCCCGATTGACATTCAGGGAAGAAACAAAGGAAGATAAAGCAGAAGTGCAAGGAAATGTATGAAATAAGAAAAAAGACAAAAACTAACGAAAGCAAAAATTGTTTTTTACTGTAAAAGTAAGAAACAAGAAAAGAAGCAGGTTGAAAATGAAGAAATTACAGAAATATAAATACACTGAAAAGGGGGGAAAAAAAGCAGCAAACACCAAAAAAACAAAAACACACAAATTAGTCGTTAGTTGTTTATTTAGTCTGCCAGAACATGGCAACGTTGAAACCCAATCTAGATGAGCATTTAGCCTGTGTGGTACAACCGCCAGCCTGGGGGTCTTTAACGTGCACCACGCGGTAGTGATACACGACCGCACGCCGGTACGACGCTCATCCAGATCGAAACTGGCGGGGGTGGGGATTGAACCCAGAATTCCTGGGTTCTGCAGCGCAAGCTTTCGCTCCACGTGCTCCGAGCTGGTGTGCTGTAGCCCGCTCGACCACCATTTCCCCAGCAAACACCAAATATGAATGAAAACCCACTCCAAGGAAAATTAAAGGAAGAAAAAAAAGGAGGCCTCTGAAAAGTACGCTAGTAAAACAAAGTTCTCAGACGAAACATTGTAAGTTAGTGCATTTCCTTCACCGATGAGGCTACTGACGGTGCATAATATGTATAACCAACAAGCCTGTCATATGATCTTATTACAATTTCTTATGTTGTGTGGTTGGACCATGGCAGTTAGTTTGAGTTATCCGAAAATTCTAGTTAATGAGGCATGAATTAACGAGCTCTCACTGTACTTGAAAAAATGTTTTGCGGGTAGATGAGCACGTTTTGTGAGCAAGCCAAACTTTCTTTTTAAACCAAATTTTGTTTGAGGCTCGAGTTCCTGGTAAACTTTAAAAAAAAGTATGTCGTTTCCGACCTCTTCACAAACTCGGTGGAGGCACTGATTGGGACATGTATGCCAGCGCATGGCCGACTGCCCTAGACTGTAGGTGCATGGGGCTTTAGAAAAGGTGTCTCTCTTTACATAGCTAAGACTGTGCAGCTCTGATATAACTGCTTCGTGTGCAGGCTTTGTTACAGACTCTGGACAAGCGAGAACACTCTCTTCTTGGAAACCTGGACTCTGCCCAAGCTGCCATGGTCTCTGCCCTTGGCACGAGGGTGAAGCAGCCTTCTCAGGACGAAACACAGTCCCTCAGAGAAAGGTATAAGGCCGGCCGTTTGCTCGCACGCTTAAGGCACACAGTTCCTGCGCACCTGTCCACTGTTTTAGAGCGGCAGCTGTAAAACAGTTTTTCTCTTAACTGTAGCCTGCACCTGGTGCATTGTCTGCAGGACCAAATATCGACTGAAAGAAGGTGTTTTTTTTTTTTTTTTTTCTTAGATAATTTTGCACTAAAATTTGGTAAAGTATGTTGCTGGGCTAGGGGGTGCATTTTAATACAAATTTAATGAGTTCGGCAGAGCTTTTCTTACGTTGTGTACATGTAAATTATTATTTGATCTATAGCCATTTTGGGGCATACAAACCTCTAGTCCTTGCCTCTGTATTCAATAACAGCTTAAGGAATGCAGGATGTGACTTTTTAGTTTCACGCGAACACAGCGACACCGATATGTCCGCGAGGCTACTTCTTTCTTCAAAAAACCAGACCCCTTATTTCGTTTCCTTGTTTTCTTGGTAACGGGACGTTTTCCAAGTATTCAGGTTGCGAGCACGTTCTGCGGAGGTTGGGAAATGCAATGCCCGTGTTTTGTTTCTTCGGCATACGACCCGACAAACGCGGATTTCTCGTCCGACACAGAAAATTGACACCAGGAAACGCCGAATTTGTGGTAAAATCACAAACCCCAAAAAACGCACCTCGAATTCGAGGAAGAATAAACTCCGAAAACACGAAACCCTAGTTATAAATTACCATTTCCCGTAAATATGCGTAGAGTTGATCTCGCTAATTTTGAGAAACTTTCAGTCTAGTTCTATACGGTTCCAGTGCTAGCTGATAGGTGGAGCCAGCATGCCAATCTGTTTACTTGCCGTAAGCAGTCACGACGCGTTGCCAACAATGAGTTGGCAACGCGTCATGCTGTTTGCCACGTTAATACCATGGCTACAGTAATTGCCAGCGCGAAGTTGGCAATTACTGTAGCCATGGTATTCAACGCATTTGCCACACTTGCTCACGGTTCAGATGTGCTACTACACCTCCGGCTCCTTGCCACTCAGATGGCAGACGCTGAAGCAGCGGGCGTCGCTCCTTCACAAGGACATGCTGAAGCTGAGCATCCTCTGGGAGCGCTGGAGGGTCGCCGAAGACAGACTCTACGAGTGGGCCCTGAGGGAACCCCACGGCGAGGAACGTTCGGGGGCGGAGCTGAGTTACGCCCAGGCCGCGGCACGCGCCGGCCTCACGTCGGTGGTGCGCGAGCTGTCCGCCGCGACGGCCAGCAGCGAGCTACTGGACGCAACGCCGCTTCGCAGGCGCATCGAGGCTCTCCACGGGGCTCTGCCAACGTTCGCCGAACCCCACCCGTCGTCGTCGCAGCAGCGGCCCACGGCACCGGCGGCGTCCTCTCTTGGACGACTGAGGGATCTCGAGAAAGCGCTGAGCCAGAAGGAAAAGGTACGGTGTTACGTTGACGCAGAATGCGTCTCTTCTGGGTTGTTTTTTGCGAGAGCGACCGTCACAAACGGGCGTCACGCTGGGAGTGTTGCCCGAACCGACGTCACGCGACGTCGATTTAACCCCCTAAATTTAGCGCGTAAGTGACTTCACGCAACGTCAATCTCCTCCGCTTAATTTAGCGGGTAACCGACGTCTCCTGACCGCGTCGCGTGACCTCGAGCCACTCAACGTCCATTTCTTCGCAGATTCAAACAGGCAAATGTGGAAAGCCATCAGTTCAAACATCGCTACTCGACAGATAATTGAAAAACAGTGCTTTAGAGCTGTATGCTGAATGGCGGCGAGGCTGTCTGTCTCTCGAGGCTTCATTTGTGATGTTTTGGGGTTTTCTTTTTCGCCAGACGCTGCCTCAAGAGCCCAGGGATGACTGGAGCATGGAAAGGCTGGAGAAACTCTGCTCAGCAGCTGAGGCAAGTGGCAGTGCGATTTTTTAGATGGGTGTTGAGATGTCCGAAAGCCACACAAGGAAACTAGAGATACTATGTTGTGATTTTGTTAGTTTTTGAGTTTCTAATTATTTATTTATGTATTTATTTATTTATTTATTTATTTATAAATACTGTCGACCCTTGTAGGGCCGGTCATACAGGAGAGAGTTTTTTCTCATTTAATCTTAAAAATCAAGAAATAAAACAGTAGCCTTAAAAAAAAAACAGAAAAAAAAACACTTGCATTGATGAAGATAGCATGCGGCATTCTTGAACAACACGAGCACCCACAATTTGAAAAAACCAAAAGATAAGGCGAAAAAAAAAAAAAGAAACGATACGCATACAAGTTTGCTGGTTTTCTCTCCAGCTCTAGATAAAACTTGTCTTGGAACTAACTTAACTTTTCATGCTGAAGGACGATGCGGGGAAAAAATCTCAATGTTTTTGTTTTAAAAGCAGTCTTGTTTTTGTTTTGAAATGTGAACGCAAGACAGGCTTGCCTTGTTTCGACTAGATCGTCTAGGATCAGAATTAAGAAAAGAATGGGGCATCCAAGTCTATTCTAGGTCTTGAAATGTTGCTGGATATGCAGGAAACCACAGTACTGTCAATGAAGAGTGCCGTCTGAACGTTTGAAAACGGTTTCCTCGCAGGACGCAAGTCGCGGACTCTTGCCTATCGGACTGGACCTTTCCTACCCTGAAACGGCAGACTCCCGGCGTCTCCTGTCACGATGGCAGGCGGCGTGCAGACGACTACTCCTTGTCTGGGGCCGAACCAGGAGGCTGCTTCAGCAGAAGAGAGCGCCGGAAGCCAACTGCTCCGACCTGCTCCGTCTCGGACAGACTGCTCGGGAGCTGCTCTCCCGGACCGGTCCTCCTTTCCACGATCCGGCATCGTGCAGGAAGCAGCTAGAGGACCTCGGACAGCTCCAGCTCCTGCTGCTCTCCTATCGGCCCGCCCTGGAGGCTCTCCGACGCGGGAGATCGACGGAACAACACCGGGATTTGTGCGACGGAATAGAGGAGTCGATGGAGAGGATGCTGGCGGCAACAGAGCGGCGCATGGGCGAGGCGTGGCGGTCGTGCCGGGTGTGGCTCGCATTCCGGCACGCCCTCTGGGCGTTGGAGGCGCGCCTGAGCGCCCTGGAGTGCTCGGAAGTGCTCCGGCTGGCCGCGCTTCCGGTCGTGGATCTGCGCCTCCTCTTTGCCCTCTTCCAGCGTGAGGTGAGGAGCCGTACCTGTACAGTGCCTGGAACACGTGTCTAATCGGTGTGTTTAGCATTCCATCCCACCCATACACCAAAAGTAATCCCGAAGTGGCAAAACACGCACCCTTATTCACCAAGCGCGAGTAGCGCCTGTTTAACCACTGACTAGCGACGTCATTGACTAAAATGATCACGTGGCGAGCGATAGTCGCCCCTAAGTGAGCGCTTGGTATTCACCGGTCGTGTTTGGGGCCTAGTCGCCCTGCGCGACTAAGAAGTCGACTAACAAATCTTAGTAATGGGGTAGGGCTAGTTTAGCCGGTGTTTAGTGGGTGACTAGCGGCTCAGTGCCATGGCCGACTCGTATCACCTCTGTCCGCCAGCACTAACGAAGCACTTACTGTCTCGGAACGCTGGGGGACACATCTAGGAAGAATTGGAGGAGCCAATATTGTGTAAATAGCCATGCTCAACGGTCAGAGGTACCGCTAAACAGATCTCAGCAGGGCACTGGATGACGAGAAAAAACACATTTACGGGCGCTTCCATACTTGTTTATGTCACTTGCAATGCAACTTCCGTGTTTCTCCCTTGCTTTTGTTTTTATTATTTTTCTTGGTAAAACTTTGTTTGGACAATTAGTCTCTTATCGTAACTTTTATTTTTCCTGTTAAACATTTAAATATTAGTTTTTACACGATAAAATACCCATTTTCGCAGCGGCGTCTAAGTACATGTATGCGTGACCCATCTTTTGTATGTCACTTCCGCTTGTTAGTTCTGACTAGATAGTCACCCGCTCGCTTCACGCTCGTGAATACCGCAAAACTAGTCTATCCTTAGTCATTGAATTTTTCTCTTAGTTTGCGACTACTTAGGCACAATACTAACTTTAAAACAGCGCTAGTTAGTCACAACTGATGAATACGGCTGATGATGTCACAGGAGTCGAAGTGTCACACTGTCGGATGTCGCAATCCTGGCGGTCGCACGTAAACGCATCAGTCGGAGATACATTCCAGGCGCCATAGCACCGGAGGCCGTCGCAGTGACAAATGTTTTTAATGCGAAAGCATTAACAGTCCCATGGAGCAAAGCTGCCGTTGTCTGTAACCATCTGTAGCAGCGAAACGGCAGCTAAATTCCCATTGGCCAAAAGCACAGCAACGCAGATGCACCGTCACGGAAGCCGTGGAGCCGGCACGGTTCGCCGCGTCTGCGCAGTGGGGGAGCGTGATGCCACCGCCGGTGCGCTGTGTGAAAAAGGAACATGTGGCGCGCTGCTTGTAGGAATACGCTGCGTGTAGGAATGCTTTCGCATTCCTACGCGTTAGCAGTCTTAAGTGTTTCTGCCGAATTTTTTTCTTTCCTAGGGTACCCACAATTGAAGGCGTGCAAGGCGCAGCGGCCTTATCTGGTCCTGACGTGTTTTCCTCGCAGGATCGAGTCATCAGTCGGTGGTTGCTTGACAGATTTGTCACTAGAGGCGCCGGCTGCCAGCACAGTGGCTATTCGGTTTATCGTTCCTGTCAGTCATTACGTTGCGAAGATGTAACGTAACTTTGTCGTCGCCAAACATCCGAATCATTGGACTGTTGCCATCATTATTGCGCTGGTTGATTGAACAGACGTGCTTGCTCTCGCATTGGCATCTGGACAACAGCAATTAGGATTGAAGGGAGATGCGGGTCGGAAAAGGGCAATATTTTTCAAAATTGTGATTTTGGGTTTCATGGTGTTTTATTATCCTTGAATCTTCATATTTTAGTTATAAAAATAATAAAGACCGGGTATGATCGTGAAATTAGTGAAATACTCATTTGATTAGTGAAATACTCATTTTCACTTTTAAACAAAATGATGCCAACCAAAGCAAGCCACACTCAGAAAAAAAGAAACTGTCTTCCATGCACATGCTTATGCTAACCAAATGTATTGGCAGTATCTAAACACAGAAAGAGCTCTAAATTTTACTCTATGAGAGGTAACGATTTTATAGTATGTTTAATTTTATAAAATTATCTCTGTAATGAGTAAACATTCTTTCGTTTTTCTTACACTCGCCTAGTACTGATTTCGCAACTATGATCCTACGAAAACAGGACACGAGGCTTCATTTAGACACAATGATGGGACGACAGAAGCGAATCTCTAAAACGGCACTGTCTCCAAAAACGAGACGTTTGATCATCCTCATTAAAACACTTTTTTTTAGGAACACTTTTTCCCATCTTCCACTGCAACGAATGAGAAGTCCTAACATTGGTGACTCCGCGTCATCTGCAGCGCCTGCCGGAGCAGTTGACCGAAGCCGACGGCCAATGGGAGACCCTCCAGGGCCACGAAGACGCCCTGATTCGCGGCTGGAGGCCCGGGCCGTGGCTGGACCAAGCCCGGGGCCAGGCCCAGGAGCTGCACCAGCGACTGGAGGCCCTGGTGGCCCGGACGAAGAACCTGGCACCGCTCTCTTCCCACTGGAGCCAGCTGAGGTGGCACCTGACCGAGGTGGACGACGGCCTGGCCGGAGCGTTGGAAGCGCGGAGCGGAGGTCCTTCCTCGGACCGACAACAAACCTCTCGTCTGGAGAAAGATGAGGACGATCGTCTGAAGGTGCGGAAGTTTTTAGTATGGAACGTCTCGTGCAGCTATCACTGGCATGAGACCCTTTCCAAAAGTGTGCGTCGTCTAGCAGCTGTCCACCATTGTTTGGGCACACATCTTGAGCTTGTATTGGATGCGACGGTTTCGTCGGCATTTCGCACAAACTCGACTCGGCCAGTATCCAAAACGAGCACTTCGTCAGCGTTCTGCGAGGACTCTGATTTAATTGCATGCTTCGTGCCTGATAAATGGCGACACCGATGTTTCTCTACATACTTTTTAAGAGGGTCTATTGTTCCACGGTGAAGACATCAGGCTGTATACAGTCGTGTCTCGTTACGGACGCATTAATTCCCCCAAAATATCTTTCACAATGCAAGTTGTTCGTAATAATGAGAACAAATGTGTTTATCTGTCCTGTTTGTCCCTGAAAATATTGTCTAGGCAGTATGCGTAGTAATGGGGTCCTTATTAACGTGATGTACCGCAGTGAGGGCTACAAGCGCAGGCTCCTTGCTCGAGGGCGTGCCTCGGCTGCATAATCTTTGGCGCAGCAGGAGCAGCTACCTAAGTACGCTTTTGCGGCTTCACATCTTAAGGTTAAACGAAGATTAGCCATAGACCACATTGACCGATTTGCCCTTGTTCGGCAAATTTAAGTCATCCTTTTAAAGGCAGTCTATGTGTGACTCGAATAAAGAAAAACAATCTGCGTAACTTAACTGACATATAATGCTTGATGCTGGTGTTTGAATAAATGTGCTGGGCTGCCATACTCTGCGAAGAACCAGTTCAGCTGTCGCAGTGTCATCGACGTGTACTGCAGTTTTGCTTCAATTTCATTACGTACAATAGGCATTTCTGATGGGCGAGTGATTAGGAAACTTCTATTTGATAGCATGAGCCACGAGTTTGCGTGTCACCTTTCTCAGGCAAGTCTGGCCCAGCTGAGCCAAGCAGTAACGGCAGCCCAGGGAAGTTTGGCCACCATCGAGAAGGAATGCGTCAGCACCGAGGCGGAAGCCACGGCCTGCCACCTTCGGCTGGCGGAGAGAGCGGGCAAGGCCCTGGGGCGACAAGGGCAGTTCTCGACCGGTCAGCAGCTGGGAGCACAAAAGTGCCTGGACTCCTTCCACAAGGCCTGCGACGAACTACATGTCCCAACTGACAATGAATCGGAACCATTGTCTTCCACGAAAGCGGAAAACCCCAAGGCTCGAGCTGACAGGCTGTCTGAGGTGACTCTTTTTAATCGGACATCTTTAATATGTTATTTTGTGCAGCTTTTAGTTTCATACGCACCTCGCTTGCTTGTGTCAGTGTTTATTGCACCGTGGCAAGGCTGTGGAAAGAGGGTCAGCAACAGAGGGCCATCAAATACTTTACTATAGGGGAATACATCCTACTCCGCTCATTTGCGTTAGACGGCACGCCTACTGCGCCAATTGTTCCTCTGGCGGTTCAAACGTCTCGCCGTGCCGGAGATTGGAGTATGCGTGCGCGCCGCCCGAACTGCCCTGCTCGTGCTGCCTTCCGCTTCCGACGCGACTTGCCGTTTCGCGGGTGCTTTGGAGACCCGACGGGTCGCATGGTGTTTTCGCCTTTTCGCTACAATCGTAGTGAAAAGTTGAAAAGTGTTTGAATGAAACTGTCAGATTTTTATCAATCGAGTGTCCCAAAATAAAACTTATGATCTGCACTAGAATGGCCCGCCAACATCAGCGACCTCAGACATTCAGTAGGACTGTTTCTCGAATATGTGTTTTACTGGTCACATTCACGCAATAAAATTTCGAGTCTCGACTCTGGTTAGAAAGAGAAATTATCTGACTATGGCGCAAGACATCCTTGCGGGTCTTTTTTTTTTTTTTTGCATATTTGGAGTAGACTTGAAAATTTGATGCAATATGTGACCAGTTAAGGACGTATTTGAGGAAGTTTCCGCTTTATACTCGAAGTCGCTGATTTACACTGCCCATTTTATACTTTCAATTGATTTCAGGGACTCCTGGTAAAATGATTTCCCAGTCTTATCGTGTTCTTCTGTAGGTGCTCGTACCGTGCAAAAAAAAAAAAAAAACTACCGGACTATCACCCTTTTAAAGTTGCATAACTCATCACTATCTACTGGTTACATGCATGTTCATAGAGCAGTGGGGGCCAGGCTGACCCGACCTAAGAGCCGCAAACAAAGCCACGAAATTTCCCAGAGCCGCATGGAAGAAGAAAGGCAGAAAAGAGGGGGGGGGGGGGGGGGGCAAACGTTTGTCTAGAGCAATAAACGAAATTCAAACTACTTTCAATCTATCCGAGTCAGAAGCAGTCCAACTGTATGTAAGGTAGCAGTACCACAAGTCTACCAAACCGTAACCTGTCTTTCGATTAAAAACGCATACCATTTCTCTTTTTGGGGAAGTGCTCGTGTGACGGGAGGGAGGCGGGGGAGGGGGAAAGAGTGGGGGGGAGGGGGGGGGTAGTGGAGGAAGTCGCGAGCCGCACTTCAACACGGGAAGAGCCGCATGCGGCTCGCGAGCCGCAGCTTGGCCACCCCTGTCATAGAGGCACCCTGGGTTACGTTACATTTAGAGGTTTGATGTGTCCACAAATTTCTAAATTTCATGAGATCTCATCAACTTTCGCTATTTTATTTAAACAGTTGTGTATGACGACGCTTTAAATAATTTAATTTCCAACATCTTTTTGCTCTAAAAATGTTTAGGGAACAAGCTACAACACATATTGAGCAAACACTAGCATCGACCGAACGGCCTGCAGCGCACTTTTCGCCCACCAACGAATGCCTGATAACCGCGACTTCCCTGGCAATTGGTGGCGCCTCGCACCACTCCCAACTCAATGCAGAAAAGCCCAAGGTTCCTGGTCATCCAACCATTCAAACTGCGCCAAACCTGTCCGCGCCGAGGCCATTGTATTATCGGGGAGTAGGATGTATTTCCCCTAGTAAAGTACTCGGCGCAGCTGTTGGTTTGATGTCATCATCGCATGCACGACCAATGGCGTTGCGCTGCGCGGGGGGTGGGTCAAGTGGCGCGCTAACACTCGCCCTCTCTTCCCTCCCTTCCTCTACATAGTAGGGTATGAACAGCGTATTATCTGAAGACTCGGTTCCTACCCTAAAAAATCAAATTGGCCACATGTTTGGTATCTGCCAAACACGTTTAAATGCGGTAGCTTTATAGGGTTGCTGGTGCTCTTAGTTAGGGTGGTGCCTAGGGCAGGGTCTTGTATGGAAACAGGTTACGCCACACTATTGTCTCTTTGTGACGCTGTGCACGCTCCCCTGCAGTGCCACCCGGATACAAAGCCTTTGCGCTGATTTTCTGGGTCACCAAATAGGGAAGTGCACTTTTCTGCCCTTTCCACTCCTTCTTGTTCCACATGCTCTCTCTCTACCACACCTGTTTATGCTCCCCTCTTTCTTGCCCTTTCCACCCCTCTCCACTTTATGCACTCTCTCACACCACCTGCTTTTGCTCCTCTCATTTCTATGTGTTGGGTCTATAGCTCAGTCAGCGGCGCACTCGGCTTCCATGCCGGTGACCAGGGTTCGATCCCTGGCACCGGTTACCGTTTCTTTTTTTCCAAGATCGTTTAGTTGTTACGGACTGACCGCGACCTACGCATTTCATGCTTAAGTGGCTCCTGAGGTTGGTTGGCCCTATTAAAGCCACCGCTTTAATCAATTAACGATGCTTACTGCGGTGTGGTATTCGCATCATGTTGTAATGCTATTGCGGTGTTCCTTCAACAGTTTCAAAATATTGAAATATTGACCCTTGTCATAGTATGACATTTTCTCATTTATGGTTGGAGCACTACCAAAGTCATTTTGACGTTGTAGGAAGTGCAACAGCACGAGGGAGACTACGAGAGTGTCCTGCGATCCGGTGAATTCCTCCTGACGCTCCTGCGAGACACGGAACACCAAGAGCCCCTGGAGCACCGTCTGGCCACGGTCAGGCAGACGTGGAGCGCCATTGAAGAGGATT